>JAGPOW010003496.1:346195-368913 GCA_030014935.1 Caiman crocodilus | reverse complement strand
TGCCGGGCTCCATCCAGTAACAACATGATCTGTGCTGGGCTTTTCAGGGGGGCTTCACTGATCTAACTGCCCATACCCTGCCATATAGCTCATAGTCAGTGGGTCACTCAGTCACCCCCATTATCACAATATTACCCCGAGGAAGTCGACCAGTCTTTCCCTCCAGCCATTCTGCTCTTCCCACCCCTCACCCCATAGCTACGTTGAACTCTCCCCTGTGTTACTCAGACTCACCTCCATTTCATGCTGGTTCTGATTGTCCCAGTATCTCCTGCCTGGGCTGTGCCCAGTAGTTTAGTTTTGTGGACAGATCAGTGATCTTTGATCTCCCTTTTGGAAGGGAGATGGCAACCTCTGGTTGTGGAGCTGCAATGGCTCCGAAGCACCATAGGCAGGGTAAATCTAGCTGTCCTGCCTGTGCGCAGAAAAGCAGAATTGCTTGAAGCTGACTCTGGAAATCCAGAGCAACAAGGGCTGCTTCACATCCCAGTGGCTAGGTGGTTTGGGAGAAGGCTCACTCCAAGACAAGCACAGCCCCTCAGAACCAGCATCACCCTGCTGTCAGGTCCCCCAGTCCCAGTCCCAAGGCTTGATTTCTAGTAAGGGACCAGGAGACAATCCAGACCCTTGTGTCAATGCACTGCTGCCAGGCAGGGGTATCCTAAGTCTGTCTCCACTGGAAAGGGTTCTTCAGAGGCCACTGACATTGCTGATGGGAGAATTAGAAATGCCAGCTGCGCCCCGGTCAAAGTGCATGTGAGAGAGGGAGAGATGAAGAAAGATGGAGAGAGACAACCTCAGTTGTATGGAGACAGTGGCTGGATCGCTGCCAGTCAGGGAATATGGAGAAGCAGAAACAAAGGGATGGGTTGCTATTTATAACAGGAGAGAGGGATAGTGATACATACACCAAAAAAAAACCAACCCCCCCCCCCAACCTCCACATACTAAGAAAAAAGAAATAGCAATAGTAATTACAAATACAAAGAGCAAAGTAAAAAAGGTGGGCTATGTGTGAGGTTCCCTTGAGTGGCTCTGGGGAGGTGCCATTCTGGGACATCCCTCACCTGGCTTCAGCAAAGGAGATTTTGGTGGATGCATGGCACAAGCAGCCCCGGCAGAGTCGGAGTCCCAGTTGGAGGTACCAATGCCCCTGACTCCTCATTAGGCCCCCAGGCTGTAGTGCAATGGGCATTGTTAGCATCCTGACATCTGGTCTGCCCTGGGAGAGTGGAGAAGAGACCAAGAGAATAAAGGTCTTATTAAATATATTTCTTATTTGTGCTGTAGCCTTCGAGGAGCCCCATGCAATGTGCAGGCAGATCATTAAAATGTTTTTGCGCCCAGTTGAGAAACAAACCAATGTGAACTCAGGGAACTGAGCTCTGTGCAATTTCGAGGCAAAGGAGAGGAGGCAGGGCTGGAGATGCAAATGGGAGTGTAAAATTGCCCTAGTGGATGTGGCCAATGTCCTTCTAGTCCAGTGTGCAGCAGAGGCCACCCCCAGCTTTGGAGGGCCGCACCTGTGCACAAGTGCAGTGCCTACTGCTTTTCAGAGGACTTTCTTACTTATCCACATGAGTCGGTTATTCATGTATGAATTAGGGAGTGCTGCTGCACACAAATGAATCATTTCATGCTGCCCCATGTGTCTTGCCTTCATTCATCCAAATCTTAATTTAGTAGCATCCTTTTGAAGGAAATTGGAGAGATTGCCTCACTTATCCCACCATTGACCTGGTGCAACCCTCCTAAAGTAAGTAGAGAAAATGTTCTTCTCCCTCGAAGAGGAGTGACCCCCCTGAAGAGGCAGGGGTTGATTCCTCCCTCACATTCATTGGTGGCAACCATGGGTGACCACAGTGACTCCTCCATGTGTAAGCAGGGAGCAGCAGGGGATCTGAGGGCTGAGGAAGCAGGGAATGGATGCAGGTACAGGGCAGGAAGAAGTAAGGAGCCAGCAGGGATTTTTATGAGCTGGAGGACAGGGGTGTGGTGAGGCCTATGGAAGCAGTCCCCCATGGTTGGCCTGGGACTGGGGGCATTGGGTTCTGTTCCCTGTTCAGTGACCAGGGCTGGATTAAACCTTTAGTGGGCCCTAGGCAAACAAACTTTTGGGCCTGGATGGTTGAGACCACCTTCCCACCCTGGTGCTGCCACCCATGGGGAATGGGGCTTGGATTCGCTCTAGGAAGCAAGGATTCCCAAGGTGGCTTTGGTCCTATGCAGCTCCAAGCTGACCCCTTGTAAGCAGGGTGGTGGTACTTCCATGGCTGAAGTTGGTGTGTGTATGCTGTTTGGACGCTCCTACATGGCTTGTTAGATCCCAGTCTCCCTTGGCAGGTGTAGAAGAGTTCTGCTCCAGCCCTTTTGCTCAGTATTGATGCTGCTTCATTGGGAAGGTACTTGAACTCTGTGCCAGTCCCTGAAATGTTAGTCAGAAAAGCCCCCATTTCATGAGTGCTTCATTGTCACCCCAGGTCCCTCGGAGAGTTGGAAGGCTTATGAAGAAAAGGAAATTTGGCTGTGCGGTGAATGGGCCGTGAACCACCTGGAAGGAAGAAAGGGCCAGGGGAATGGGGATGCAGAGTCCCGCTTCTGGCTTGGAGCTACTGTCTGGGAGAGATGCTCTACACATTTGCAGCAGGAAAGGGGGTCCCAGCCCAGCTCCCCTGTATAAATGTATATAAGAGGCCATACTCTACACCAAACGTGATTCTCTGATCCTTACCCTAGCGTCAGACACAAATACTTTGTACCTGTTCTCTGTAGTTCCCCAACTGAATCCGTACCACCCATGAGGGAGGCGGGAAGGAACTCAGATTCCCAGAGATGCAAGGTTCCTTAAATCCCACTTCAGTAGCTGTGGTGGGGAGCACTAGAAAGTCCCTAAGTGGCAGCTCATGTGGGCAGAGAGGACCTGGGGCTTCTTCCTAAGTGAAGGGCCCCAACTCAGTTGCATGAGCAGTGTGAAGTGGCTCAGACCCAATGGAGGCACGAACCACACTCAAGACACTGCCAAGGACGGGGCAGCCTGAAATAGTCTCAGGACTTTTACAGTAGATGTGATGCTCAGAGAGCTCATCCCAAAAGTGCAACTAAACCACAGCAGCACCACAGGGCAACAGCAGCCTTACAACTGATCCTCAGCTTGCTGCCAAGGGGAGGGTCTGAGGTTATGTGGCTGAATCAGTGGTTAGAGCATGCCCCATAGTGCTGCTTAGCTCCTGTGGTACGTGGTTTCCTGCAAAGCCTCTCTTTCACTGAACCCACAATCACTGCATTTTTCTTTTGGCCTCACTGTTTTTGTTCACTACTTGCTGAGAACCATCAACTGATGAACTCTGAGATGGGGGCAGTTGTTTTATTCTTATAGTTGAAATCTCATGTGAGGAGGACTGAGGACAGGCAGGGAGAAGCTGAGGCATAGCATGCACCCTTTGTATGTAAGAGGAACTTCAGATGCTGTAAATGCTGGGTGATGTTAGAGGGGCTCTTTTCCCAGGGCCCCACTGCTCTACTGACACCACATTTGAACTGCTATCATGCTTAACACTGGCACCAGGTGCAGCAGTACTTGGGTAGGTCCCCCGTGGTACACTGCTTAGGAGACTCGGTGTTTCCATGGAAAGTGATTTTAACCTTCACCTAGTGAAGGCCTCTCTGTTCCTCTCTTCAGCCTGTCACTCCTTTGGCCATCTACTTTCCTATCCTGTACAAGCACATGCTAACATGGAGGGTGCTCTTATAACAAGTCACAGTGAGAACCTGGTGAATGAAATTCAGCCAATGTACCTTTATTGGCCTGGGTTCCCAGTTGGAGATGCCAGGTTGGTAAGCGTGGTGCAAGGTAAAAGAACATTCAAGGCACATGCACAGAAAGGAAAGACTGAGCCAATAAAATAGCATTGTGACTGCACATCTGTAGCAGGGTCTCATAGTTCCTACAAAACAGCCATGGCCACGATTTATGGTAGCAAGCGGCCACTCTGGGGATCCATAGTATTGCTAATTGTCACAATCCCAGTGGTGATGCGTAGGGGGTGTACTGAGACCATCGGTGCACCCCCTGACTGGCCATGCTCCCCACTTAGGCGATGGGCAGGGGGGGGCAGGCAGAAGTGCTGGTGTCTCCCCTGTGGGGGGGAGTGGAAGTGCCGGATGTAGGCTTCAGCCATTTCTGAAAGCGCTGTGGTCACTTCCAAGAGCACCGCGGCTGCTTTTAGGAGCAGCATGGCCGCTCACCAGTTGGTAAGTTTTGCTGTGGGGGATCCCCCCCAGGTTGGTGAGATTGGCTGTGGGAGAGTCCCCCTGGTTGCTGACTGGTCGCTGGGGGGGCATATGCCCCACCTAACTATGGTGGCACCGGTCACCCATGCACAATCTTGTAGCAAGTCTTATGAGATTTGGTCCTCGCTTAAACCTTTGACTCGTTATTGTAAGTCATTGTAAGAGAAGCAAAGGTTTTTTGGGGGGTGACATCTTTTATTGAAACTTCCTGACTGGAAGAAAGTTAGACAAGTTTTAAATGCATGACATTTATTAGATGTTGCATTCAAATGCATGTCTAACTTTATGCAGTCATTCAGTTAGACCAATCTAACTGATTGATTTAGTGATCTAACCCCCTAAACACGCATGCTCCTTGCAATTCCTAGACTATCGTGGCTACATCATTGTAACACTACCAGGATTGTAAGAGAACTAGCAAATTGTTCATCAAGAATGACGGGGGCGGGGGTGGAGGGGGCAGGCAAGGATAGGGTCCTGTGTCCAGCCCCATGCCCCCTCCTTCCCCCCATGTCCGACTCTGCTCCCCTCCCGGCTGCTTTGGGTCCGACCCCTCTCCCCCTCTCTCCCCCACTTCAAGTCCGACCATGCTTCCTCCTCTTCCCCTGCTGCTTCGGGTCTGACCCTGCTCCCCCCATCCTCTCCTCTGCTTCACTTCTGACCCCGCTGCCCCAGCCACTTCAGGTCCTATGCTGCTCCACCCCCACCTCCCCCACTGCTTCGATCTGGCCACATTCAACCCCACCCCACTTCCGCTTCAAGTCCAACCCTGCTGCCCCTGCTCCTGCCCGCCACTTTGGGTCCGATCTGCTCCTCCATCCACCACTTTGGGTCCTACCCTGCTCCACCCCACACCCCGCTTTGGGTCTGACCCACTTCACCCCTCACCACCCCGCTGCTTTGGGTCTGATCCTGCTGTCCACCTCCCCCTTTGCTTTGGGTCTGACACCTATCCATTCCCACCTCTCTGCTGCTCTGGGTCTGCGCCTGCTCCCCCTGACCGCTGCTTTGGGTTCAACCCCACTCCACACCCTGCCCTGCCACTTCGGGTCAAACCTCTGCCCCTGCCCTGCTGCTTAGGGTATGAAGCCACTCCCCACCTCCCCCTCACGGCTTCCGGTCCAGCCCCAAGCCATCCCCACCCTCTGCCACCTTGGGTCTCAGCTCACTCCATCCCCCTCCTCCCCACCACTTTGAGTCCAAGCCCGCTGCAGCCCCACACCCCTGCCGCTTTGGGTCCAACCCTGCTCCACCCCACTACTTCAGGTCTGACCCTGCTGCCCCACTTCCCCTTGCTGCATAGGGTCTGACTCCACCTCCCCTCTTCTCCCCACCGCTTCAGGTCTGACCCCACTCCACCCCCCCTTTTGGGATCAAACCCACTCCTTTTTCCCCCTGCTTCTTTGGGTCCAACCCAGCTTCCACCCTGTCACTTCAGGTTCAACCCTGCACTCCCGCCCCACCAGTTTGGGTCCAACCCCACTCCCACCTTCCCTGCCCTGCCACTTTGGGTTTGGCCCTGCTCCCCACCCCCACTTTGGGTCTGTCCCTGCCCCCCCCCCACAACTTTGGTCCACCCCTGCTCCCCACCCCCACTTTGGTATGACCCTGCTCCCCCCACACCGTTTTGAATCCAACCCCTCGCTTCCCCCTGGCCCCAGTTCAGGTCTGGCTTCACTTCCCTCCTCCCCCCTCCATTCTAGGTCTGAACCTGCTCCACACTCACTCCCCTGCCGCTTTGGGTGTGACCCCGTTCCCCATTCCCCCACCAGTTTGGGTCTGACCCCACTCCCCCCATTCCCTTCCCTGCCTCTTTGGGTCTGGCCCTGCTCTAGCACCCCTGCTGCTTCAGGTCCAACCCCACTCCCCGCTTCTCCCCCCACCCCTACAGGTCTGCTTGGTCTGCATCCACTTGGCCCCTGCTTCCCTCCCTGCCTGCTGCCTCCCCCTCCCTGTCAGCTGTTCTGAGTGGCGTCCGGGTAGGGTGGCAGGGGGTGCCGCCACCATGATCCCCGTGTCCTCAGGCATGGAGGTAGGGGGAAAGCCTCGCTACTTAAGTGTGTCCCCTGCCACCAAACTTCCCTGGCAGTGATGCAAACGTGGGTCTGCACAGCTCAGGCTACTCAGCCAATCGCTGCCTGCCCTCTCAGCAGTGCATGCACAGTTGTCCAGAAGTGTTATGGACAGACAGACAGACAAAGCCCTTTATTATATTAGAATTTAGGCTATCATGAATAAACACACAAGTTTGAGGCTGTAGAGTACAGTCTGATTTCAAATAACCCACTCTGGTCCGGAGGTTTGCAAAGCAAAAGGCAATGAAACAAACTGGAAATATTACAATTTAATGAAATCTCATGATTTTTGCCAAACTCAATATTGTGAACACCTGATTTTTCTGGATGGCCTTTTTCTTTTTCTGGACACTTAGAGTCATCAAACATGTAAGTATGGGACCACTCCAGTGCCTTTTGAAGCCAGTAAGCATCTTTCCATTGATTTTTAGATCTGTTCCGAGGGTGGAGTAATTACAGAAAGAGTCTAACGTGTTGCCTCTTCATTTGGGATATCAGATCCTCTGAAAGAACATAAAGAGGGGCCAGGGAACAGACTGAAAGAGACATTGCCTCCAGTCAGTTAGTCCCACTTGGACATTAAACTCTGCATGTCCACAAAAATGACTGTATTGCACTCCTTGCAAAAGCCACAACAGTTCCAGATTCCTCACCTGCGGCAGGCTGCTATGATGCAGTTTCAGCTGTGAAGAGTGCTGGTTATGCCACCCACATTTTGTGTAATGGCCTATTAATTAGGGCACCTGTTCTGGAAACTGGAGGCCAAGGCTTACAGTTTTACAGGGATTTGAGGCTGCGTGATGGGGTGCAGCTGGGACAGTTACAGCTGCACAAAGAACAAGAGAAGGAGCTCAGGACAGACAACTGTAAGTGGAATAGACTGCCTGGAGAAGTGGTGGAATCTCCTTCATTGGAGGTTTTGAAGTGGAAACTGGATAAATAATAGACAGGGCTGGTTAAGGAGTAGTGTTCATGCAGGGGGTTGTACCAGATGACCTTGGAAGACTCTGATGTCCCTTCCAACTTGACAACATAACATAAAACTTAACAAGTGGTATAGTGGGTCAGAACAATGGTCCATCTAGACAAATATCCTAGTAGAAGTGGGTACTATACAGGGAAAGCACTTAACCAGACATTTCTAGATGATTTACCCTCTGTTCAATAACCTGCCTGGCATTTACTGCATTTCAGATGCCAGAGGAAACATCTCCAACCATTCTGTTCAACAGCCTTCAATCATGTATGAATTTCTCCAGTCTCTTTCTAAACCTGGTAATTTTATCTGCCTCCATCACCTCCTGTGCCAATTCATTCCCAGTTAAGTCCACATCGCACATAAAAGTATTTTGCCGTGTTAATTTTAAACCTGTTGCCTACTAATTTTGCCAGGTGTCCCTTCTAGTGTTCTGGGACTTGGTGACAAACAGTTCCCTCTTCACTTCATCTATACCTCTCAGGATTTTATAGGCCTCTACCATAGCTCACCTCCCCAGCCCCTCACCCTTCTGCTTTCCAAACCAAAACCTTCTGATTCTGAGATTTTTCCCCTTTCACTACTCAGAATAATGCTGGAAGCACCAGATCGTGTCCTATGCAAGCCTAAGAGTACTCCACCCCTTCTGTTGAAACTAATGCTCTATGAGAAAAAGGATGCAGAAGTCGTATGACTAGAAGACCATGCAACAGTGAGCCTGATTCTGTAGCCCCAGGAGGTCTGTGAGGTGGGACAAAAGGAGTGCTCCTTCTATTCGACATGTTGTTTATTTATTTTGTATTCAATGGTCATTGGACAAAATGAATACATGTAAAAGTAAAGACCGTAGATGTGCTTCTTGCAGACCCTGCTTTGAGATCCAGGACTCTTGCAACCCTTTCCTTTTTGTAAGCCAGCTGTAAGTGGAGCACAGGGGACATTTCTCATCTCTCCCTACTTCTCATTCAGGTGGTCAGGACACATTGCAGGGCCGTGGCAGATGTGGGCTCAGATCCCTCTGAGACTGAGGTGAGGCCTCATTATAACACAAATGCTCTCCTTACTGCTTTTGGGCAACATGTCAGGAAGAAAGCAAAGGGTCACATAAGTTCAACCTATCGCACAGGATAGCTGGCCACCAATAGGATATAAAAATAGCACATCTCCAAGGCTGAAGTAGAATTCCATCCCTGTGGTGAGAGGCCTGGTGTGAGGCATGCCACATATGGACATCAGGAGGAAAACAGGCTGTGGCTGCTGATGTCTTCCTTTACTGGGGGCACAACATTTTTTTTCAGATGAAAACCAACCCTTTGGGTAATCTCCTGATTTTATGCAATGTGTCACAGGACATAAAATGGATAGAAGGGATTAAAAAGAAATGGAATATTTTAGGGATAGAAGTGGAAGGAAGGGAAATGCTCTAGGAGGCATGGGGAACAGAGGGTTGCATGTCCAGGGACTAGCCCCAGCCTATGAGGCCTGGGTGGCTGGCTTTCTCCGAAGCAGTCTCCTTAGGGCCCCATGTACCTCCTTGTTCCTCAGTGTGTAGATCAGGGGGTTCAGCATCGGGGTGACCATTGTGTAGAAGAGGGAGACAATCTTGCCTTGACCCTTGGAGGGAGGCTGCAGGTACATATAGATGGCTGGGCCATAGAAGAGTGACACCACAGCCAGGTGGGAGGTGCAGGTGCTGAAGGCCTTGCGCCTGGCCTCAGCCAAGCAGATTTTCAGCACAGCAGCGCCAATGTAGCTGTAGGAGACCAGAATGATGCTCACAGGCACCACCAAGGCAAACACACTGACAGAAAATAGCTCAGCCTCATTGAAAGATGTGCCAACACAGGCCAACTGGAGCAGGGCAGGCACCTTACAGAAGAGGTGATCAATATGGTTCTGGCCACTCCGGGGCACCTGCAGAGTTAGCACTGTGTGCCAGTGAACCAACCACACCACTGAGCAGGAACTGGCAGCCATGGTCAGGCAGAGGCAATGGCTCATAATTGTCACGTAGCGCAGGGGCTGGCAGATAGCAGCATAGCGATCAAGGGCCATGACTGCCCCCAAGAGGCACTCTGTGGACCCCAGGCCAAGGGAGATGTAGAGCAGGGCCACGCAGCTGTCCCAGGAGATGGACTTGCATGTACTGAGGATGTTCACCAGATGTGCTAATTGGTAGATTAGTACCTGGACACCCTCTTAGTAAAGAGCCTCTCTCACTCCAAAGACCAGCTTGCACTAATACAGAGTATGACTATTTGGTGATCCAGTCCTTGCCCTTTTCATGTCCTTGTGACAAAGTATTTAGTAGGATTCCCAGAGTCACTGGAAACTGGTAGGGCCACAGAGTGAGCACCTCTTCTTTGGCCTCAGATGTGCAACCTCTGCTTGTCAACCATGTACTTTAGCTCTCACGCCACCCCAGCCCCAGGTGATCCAGTGATCTACTTTCATTCTAGTAGAAAAGTTTGTTTTTTCCTAGCCTAGAAATAAAGCAAAGAAAAAAAAAAAGAATCATGGCCTTATTCCACATTACTGTATTAGTAAGTATTTCTGGTGGAGTATATTCATTTTTCAGAGGCCAGTTAGACTATAGGAAACTGAATTAAAAATGGACTAAGGTGATAGGTTATCTATAATCCATGGCTACAGCTGTTCCTCAGCAGATGTGGATATTGGCTATGGGGAAATTAGAAATTTTAGAGGTCAAACAGGGAGAATGGAGCTGCAGCTGGTATGTATGAGAAGTAAAGATCTACAAAAGCTACAGTGAAACAAAATAGCACTTGAAGTATATTTAAATTCTGTGTGAAAGTACACCACCTCTCTTGCCAAGGTTTCTAGGGCTGTAGTGTTCCTATGGGATATACTGAGAAATGGGAGTAGAGAGCAAACTGCTGTGGCCCTGCCAGTTTTGGTCAGACCAGCAAAGCAGGGAGCATGCAGGTTAAAGAATTTGAACCATAGTTTGGGTCTATACAATTACATTAATTAAACAATGTCTGTGTGCATCCTTCTATTTCTAAAGAATCCGTGTAGACCTTTAACCTAAATATGAATTCTTCTACAGCTGGATACACAATGTTATTCTTTATTTGCTAGCAATATTCATATTTTGAGAATTTCAGTTATATCCCTTTTGCATTCACTCCATTGGGAGACTCACTTTGCTGAGAACATGGACTATCAAAACATAATCCTGAGACCTCTGCATTTCCTTCAGGGGTCAACAGCTATCAGTGCGCACAGATCTAGCAATCATCAAATATTGCTCAGTCCATTCTTGTCAGTTCCAGCTTTTTACTTAGCCTCCATGTTCACATCCTGTTTCAGTCCTCTTTCCCCTGATCTCTGCTATAGCACCATTAACCTTACCAAGTGATCAAATGAGGCAGAGAGTCTCACAAATATTCTAAACTTCTATGAGACAGCATAGGGAATTTTATAATTTTATGTTCCCAAACACAAAATTTCACATATGCACAGGAAGGCAGCAGAGGAAGAGAAGAGAAATCTAAGAGCAAAACCAGGTAGGGAAAAAAGATTAAATGAGTTTTGTCCAGCTGCTGTGTGACTTCTCTGTTCCTTTGAAATTGGCTTTAAGGAAGGAAAATGAATACAAGGATAGGAGAAAACCTGAAATACAGGCATTGCCCATCAACGTCTTTGATAGGTGTTAATTAACAAACTCCTGTGATTATTTGTAAATCTTTCTAAGAAGCCAGGGCATGCAACGGGAGTGATTTGAGCAGCACCCAGGAAAACCCTTGCTCTCGTACAGCTTTTCCAAACCAGGAAGGAAGAGTAACTTTTGCCATTGCTGCTGGGCTGAATTTTCTCATTTGAAGTGATGGCCTCTTGAGAGGCATAAAAAAGTGTAGTGAGTCAGCAAACAGGGCCCTCATCTGAGCTGGGGCAGGGGCTGCCTCTGCCTATGTGTCTGTATAGTGCCTGGTGCAGTGGGACCCTAATCTCAGCTTGTTATACAAATAGACTTTATGCCTATAGCTTTTAAACTTATGTATTTTCTTAAGTTTTGTATTGCCTTAAGAAACTCCATTTTGTAGTGTTCTGTAGTTTGACATAAATGCTTGACCTTTGTATGCTGTTTGTGTGAGAGAATGGGTGAGCGTGTGACTGTGGAAAAGGAAAACATCAGCTGGCGACTAGCTTAAGCATGCAGACAGATGAAAGACCAAACAAGAAGAACCCACAGCAGAACAGTGAGAGAACAACAGCAATCGAACTTCAAGAAAGAATACAATGTTAATCCAGCAAAAGCCCAGAGGACTGGGTGAATTGGCAAGGCTATAAAAGATGGAGTGAGAGATATTGATTCTGGGTCTTGTTCTGCATGTTATCCTGAAGCATCGATTCATCTGATGAGATGGACTGGCAGGAGACTGGCTCCTACTCGCGATCAACTTGGCTGGTCACTAAGTTGATCCAAGCACTGATAAGACTGGTAATGTATACTAGAATAGAACAGAAACTTGGGTATGAATGTGGGGGGGAGTGTGTATTAAGCACTTAATAAAGATGGCATTTTGCCTTATCTTCCCTAATAAGGTCTCACTCATGATTTAAGCAATTGGCAATTTATGCAACAAGCTCAGGCAGAGATCATCTTTCACTGAAAGCCCTTCCAATGATGAGTTACGCAACTTCAGTTGAGCCTCTGAGTCTTGTCATGATACAGATTCAGTACAAACCCCCTTTACTCTGTCCTAGATTGAACAAAGAACTATTTCAGCAAGAGCAGAGAAGGAGCCTGGAAGGAGCCTGTTCACCAGAGCACCCCAGGGGATGACAAGGTCCAACGGTCACAAACTTCTCCAAGCCTGTTTCAGGCTGCACATAAGGAAGAACTTGTTTACTGTTTGAGCCCCCACGGCCTGGAACAGACTGCCTGGAACACATGCAAGCACCTACTCTGGACTCCTTTAAGAGTCAATTGGACATTTATCTTGCTGGGACCCTGTGACCCCAGCTGATTTCCTGCCCCTGGGGCAAGGGGCTGGACTCAATGATCTTCCAAGGTCCCTGCCAGCCCTAATGTCTATGAAATCTATGAAATCTGTAATATTTCATGCCCAGATCCACCAGCTAGATGCTGTACAGGAAATCCTGCACCCAGCTGAAATCATCTGAGGTCCTTCACAGCCAGGCCAGCGGTGCCATGAGATCCAAGTGCATAGCTGAAACTGTTTCTGGCTCTCTCCAGTAACAACACAATCTGTGTTGGGCCTTTCAGGGGACTTCACTGATCTAACTGCCCAGGTCCTGCCACCTAGCTTGTTGTCAGTCTTTCCCATTATCACTGTTTATAGCCCAAGACAGTCAGGCAGTCTTTCCATCCATTCATTCTGCTCTTCCCTCCCCCCAGCCCACAGGCTATATCGAACCCTTCCCTCTGTTGCTTGGACTCACCTCCATTTTGTGCTGATTGTGATTGCCCTACTCTCCTTCCTGGGCAGTTCCCAATAATTCAGAATTTGTGGGCAGATCCCAGGTCTGCGATCTCTGATCTCTCTCTTGCCTGGAAGATGGCAACCCCTGGTCGTGGAGCTGCAATGTCTCCAAAACAGCAGAGACAGGGTAACTCTAGCTGTCCTGTCTGTGTGCAGAGAAGCAGAATTTCTTGAAGCTGGCTCTGGAAGTCCGGAGCAACAAAGACTACTTCACATCCCAGTGTCTAGGTGTTTTGAGGGAAAGATCACTCAGAGAGAAGCACAGCGCCTCAAAACTAGTGTCACCCTGTTGTCAGGTCTCCCAGTCCAGTACCAAGGCTTGATTTTGAGTAAGGGACCAGGAGACAATCCAGATCTTAGTGTCAGTGGACTGCTGCCCAGCAAGGGTGTCCTAAATCTGTCTCCAATGGAATAGCCTCCTCAGAGACTACTGACATTGTTGATGGGAAAACTAGAAATGCCAGCTGTGCCCAGGACAATGTGCATGTGAGAGAGGGAGAGATGAAGAAGGGTGGAGAGAGAGGACCCCAGTGATAAGGATACAACGGGTGGATTGCTGCCAGTCAGTGAATATGGAGAAGGAGAAACACAGAGATGGAGAGACATTTACAAAAGGAGAGAGGGAGACTGATAAAATAATAAGAAGGAAAAAATAAGAGAAATATCACTTGAAAGATATAGAAAGAGAGAACTAAAAAGGTGAGTTGATGAGTAGAAAAAAGTTGGAAAGAGAAAGAAGTTTGATGTATAGCTTAAAAATGCATACAGAGAAGGATCTAAAGGGATAAAGTAGAAGAGACAAAGAGCTGGATAAGAAATTGTTTGGGAAAGAGAGTGATGAATGAGAGGACACAAGTGGGTACAGAGAGAACAGGATTGAGAGGTGTATATGGAGTGGGAATAGGGAGAGAGACAGAAAACAGGAGATAAATTGGGAGACAGAAATATGCAGTGAGCTAACTAACATGAGTTAGAAAGGTCTGCAGAAGGGAAGTGGATGCAGGAGTGAGTGGCCGGTCTGTCTGCAAGGCTGTGTGCCCTGCCACAGACTAGCCCTGCTCCTTGGGCTCACAGACTGGTCTCTTTCTTGCAGAGATGCTAGTTGAGGTCTAAAGCCCCCTGTGTTTGGTTGTGCTCGGCTCCCACCCACAGCCCCTGATCCCTCTCCCCAGCTCTAAAAGCCACAGCTGTTGGGGGAAAGGGCTGGGGATGGAGCAGAGCGAAGATGGAAACTATACGTCTCTAGAAAGAGATTGACTTTTGGCAAGGGAGTTCATGGTTTAATGCTTCTGTATAATTAATAGGAGCCGGATTTTGTTCACTACTCTGACAGCACAAAGTCAGGGTTCCTTTTGCGTTAATGACTGCAACACGGTATCTCAGCTCCACAGGGGCCCAGGACCACTCAACTGTAACCAGTTCAACTGTAATACTGCTTCAGGGTCAAGGCTGAAGCACGTTAGCTCACCTGTACTCCAGCAGGTTAAACAGCAGCAGTTCCCCCTCATACTCTTACATGTGTTGCTCCTGACTTCAAATAGGATTGGCATCCAGGAGCTTTCAGGGAGGCACCTAAAAGAAGTATCAAGATTTTCAAAAGTACACTGTACCCAGCAGCTGCTTATTATTTTTAGGGGGAGCTGCTTGGGCCTGAACACTTCAGAAAATCTGATCATTTCTGTGTCTTGGTTTTTGTAGTGCTTTACACATGTGTGGGCATCTGGGTGTGGGTGCGTGTGCATGCGTGTATGTGTTTTGGAATGAGAGCAGGAGGATAGGGAATCAGGTGAAAAAAGTTGGCTGAGGTAAGCGTAACTCGAAAGAGAAAACCTGTAACTGCAAGGTGGTTGTATCGTCCTTGGATAGTGATGTACTTTTATACTTCAGCAAGTGAGACTCAAAAGAAAAAATGAATATAAGCAACTGGTGGTCTACAGAGCCATTGAATCTGGACTGTAGAGCTGGGGGGCTTTGGCAGGGTGCCGGCAGCTGAGACCTTTGCCCACGCCATGGCCAGGCAGTGGGGTTTATGCCCACCCATGCCATGACCAGGTCCTAGTGCCAGCTCCCTTGAGTCATTCCAGCCTGCTAACAAAACATTGCTGAGAGCTGTGCTACATAGTTAGGTTCACGCAGCACTGAAGTTTCTGTCAGTTTGTGTATTCCATACAAAAGTAGACCAATGCAAGAAAGCAGCAGTGCTGGAAAGGGTTCAATAGACATATTGTGTCCTGTGGCTGGGGAATTGGCTCCGTAATTGGACCCAGAGGGTGGTGGTTGATGCAACTCAATCATCGTGGTGCCCTGTGACTGGTGGAGTCCCTCAAGGCATTGTCCTTGGACCTATACTATTCAACATCTTCATGAATGCTGTGGACATCGGAGTCAGAAGCGGACTGGCCGAGTTCACTGATGACACCAAAATTTGGGGTAAAGTGTCCACACTTGAGGACAGGAGGGTGATCTGAGGCTGACCTGGATAGGCTCAGCAAATGGGCAGATGAGAACCTGGTGGTGCTTAACACTGAAAAATGCAAGGTTCTCCACCTTGGGAGGAAAAACCTGCAGCATGCTTATAGGGTTGGCAGTGCTACGCTGGCTAGTGCTATGGATGAAAGGGTCTTGGGGGTCATCATTAACCACAAGATGAACATGAGCCATCAATGTGATGCTGCTGCAAGTAAAGTGACCAAAACACTGGCTTGCGTCCATATACGCTACTCAAATAATCCCAGGATGTCATTCTCCCATTGTACGCAGCTTTGGTGAGGCCACAGCTGGAGTACTACATCCAGTTTTGGGCTCCACAATTCAAAAAAGATGTGGAGAAGCTTGAGAGAGTCCAGAGAAGAGCCACATGCATGATCAAAGGTCAGGAGAACAGACCTTATGATGAGAGGCTGAGAGCTATAGGACACTTCATCCTGGAAAAGCGCAGGCTCAGGGGTGATCTGATGGCTGCCTATCAGTTTATAAGGGGTTCTCACCAGGATCTGGGGGAATATTTGTTCACCAGAGCACCCCAGGGGATGACAAGCTCGAACGGTCATAAACTCCTCCAAGATGGTTTCAGGCTGCCGGAATAGTCTGCCCCAGAGGTGGTTCAAGCACCTACTTTAAACGCCTTCAAGAGAAATTTGGATGTTTATCTTGCTAGGATCCTATGACCTCTGCTGACTTCTTGTCCCTGGGGCAGGGGGCTGGACTCGATGATCTTCCGAGGTCCCTTCCAGCCCTAATGTCTGTGAAAGCTATGAAATGTATGAAATCTTGTTGGATGTTGGGCTTCTGGTCAATGATCTCATGTCAAGAGGTAGTGAGTAATAAATTAGGTAGTCAACACTATACTGCTGTATGACATGGGGTGCTGATTCATTTGGCCTATGAATGTGCATAGGAAGGGATGTGGATGCTGGAATAACTTGCCGGTGATGTTTTGCAGACATTTTGGATGCCCTAAAGCTGTCTGATGCCTGAGATGCAACAAAGAGAACAAATAGATTAGGCTATCTGGGTCATGACTCATTGCCTAAGGTGAGAGGTCAGGACACTAATCTGACTAGGCTTGTTATCTGGTCTGGATTGGATTTTTCTTTCTCTGTGTTTCAGCCCTGTCAGGAAAGCCCTGGGCTGGGTGTGAAATTCCCTTGAGTGACTCTAGGGAGGTGCCATGCTGGGACATCCCTCGCTCAACTTCAGCACTTTTGCTCAGTAGTAATCCTACTCCCCTCAGGAAGGTCCCTGAACACTTTGCAAGTCCCTGGAACATTAGACAAAGGAACCCCTGGCAAACGAGTGTTTGACACTGGAAGATGAGAATCCTTCCTTTTTCCCATCCCTCAGTCTGGTAGTTCATGTGCTTGGCTACCAGCTGGGACACCTTCACCCAGATCAGAGTGTAACCTATAAACCTTTTCCAGGAAACAGAACCAAAAGTGGAGTTATGTGGGTATAATCATACTGGCCCCGCAAGCACCCTCCCAAACTAAAGGGGTTCCTATACCCATAAGAATATTCCTTCTTAATATTCATTAGGAAGTCAGTCATCTGGTATGTAAGGAATGCAGTGTGTTCTGATATTTGTGCTTTTTTCCTAGCTGGTTATGCAGTGAATATTGCCAATTCTTTATGGTAGATGGTGTTCTAGTTTGGGCCACATGCTCTTTGAGAGGCCTCTAAGAATTTTTAACCCACCTCTGCAGCCACACATGGAAATAGTCGCATTAGAAGAGGCAGAATGGACCAGAACATCTTCCTCTCCAGGGAAGAAGTACACAGTTTTGCTACCCTAATGAGGGGAATGAGGTCTTAAGAACCCATGGATTTGTCTTATCAGCTAGCATCTTATCAACTACTGATTCCTGACTCTTTACTTCAAAACTTGAGTTAGGCTAGGTTTGGCTTGTTCTAGGAAAGACTTGGTGGCAGATCAGTACTAGGATGCCCTTGTATTCTAGGCCCTATTTAATTTACAGAGGGCATGGCTACACATGTTCATTTATTCCACAGTAACCTAAATTACTGCGCAGTGTGGGCATGCATCTACATTTGCACACCCGTACTGCACAGTAAATATGGTGATTTACACCAACTTGAGTGTAAATTTGATATCTGCATCATGCAGATGCCTGATTAGTTATGCGCCTTATTGCACAGTAACACTGTGGATGGACTAACTCAGGGTTAACGTTAGTCCCAAGTCAGTTCACATGCAATGTTAATGTGCTTTATTGCCAGCACGTGTAGACTTCAGCCTATTCTCACTTACTGTGCAGTAACTACTATATAGTAAATTTAAGCTGGTGTAAATGCCTGTGTAGACACCAAGACTTGTGCTTTGATTAATATTGTTTATGCTTGCTTTGGGAATAAAATGATCTATAAGAGCAGAAGTTCTTTTCTTCTAGTATAATAGTGCCTACAATGCAGCTTTTACAGATATAGAAATGAAACTACTGAAAAAAAAGGCAGCCTCAAGTCACATGACTGTGTTGTTAAAAGTTTTTCTTGTGGACTACCTTTAGCACTTATGCCTATTTACAAGGTGCAAGAAAGTCTAGTTTCCATGACTCTAGGTAGGCGGGGAGTTGAGGTGTTTGGGATTTGCTGCTTGAAAAGTGAGTGGTTTTGGAAAGAGATAGGGTCATGGATTGGAGTCAAACTGTGTTAGGAGCAGGATCCATCATAAATATTTGGACTTGGTACCCATGAAACCCAGCTTAGGTGGAGGAGATGAGCTTCCATGGGCCAATGGAGAGAGAGTCACCTGGTAAGAGGATAGAACAATGACTCAGAAGAAGTGACAGAAAAGGATCCACATGGGTACTGTTGGGGTGAGGAAATAAATTGGAGGGTATGTGAGAAATATTTATCAATTTGTACAAATTATTGGGTATAAAGCTATGTTGTACTCTACCTCATCATGTGGTTGGCATGATTTCTGTGTTCTGGGGCTGCTAATTGTTCTGGGATGAGCTAGACTTCAGGCTACTGGATTTAGGATGGCCTGGGACAATGAGCTGTCAAGAGTTCATGGCCATTGTTGATTCCTAGCAAGTTATGACTCTTAACTATTAGGAACTGTAATATTATAGAGGTCCCACAGAGAGAATGCATCTGCAGCTAGTAGGGATGAGAAGTAAAGGTCTGCTAAAAGTAACTGAGTCCTGGGCTCTCTGGCCAATGGTAAGTTGAACGAAAGTAGTAAGGAATTAATTAGCTGGGGGAAACATGGTATCTGAACATTGGTAGCAGCCCCTGATCTTGCATAGAAAAAGGTACGGAGTACTGGAATAGCTGCCTAGTGATTCCATGAAGACCTCTTTCAAGGTGCAAAATTGATGAATCAGCTGGAACCTGAAGACACGGAGGATTATGCTAGCAGTCTCCTGTACTGTTAGTGAAGCAGGATGCCAACCTGTTGCTCTTGTCTGGGCCAGGCTTTCCTTTGTCTTTGGCTCAGGCTTGAAGTTCTCATTACTCATTGTTTCATGGTACTGTTGCATTTTCGGCTTCTGCTCTGGTGAGAGACAATTAATAGGGGACTCTGGGCCTTATTAAAAATATTTCCTATTTATGAGTCAGCCTCTGAGGAGCCCCATCGAAAACACAAGTAAACCATTAAAATCACCAAAGTTTTGGCCAGTTAGGCCACCACTCAAGAGACTTCTGTCCTGATTACTAGACGAGAGCCACCCACCTCCAGTTGGGTGAACATGGCCAGTAGGTGCTATCCCTTTATAGCAAACTGTGTTGCATGTCTTTCTAGCCTAGTGTCCCAGCTCTACCCATCATTCCTGTGGGCCCAGAGCATTGCTTCCTCACCAGAGTCATCGTCTGGCTTGTTACAGAAGTTCCCACTGATAGGCAAGTCCTATAAGCTCCATAGAGCAGACAAGGAAGAAGAAGCCAAGTCAGAGGAAATAACATACCCAAGGAAGGGGTGAAGGAGAGGCAGGGACAGCACCTATGATTTCTACCTGCCAGTCCAATGCTTTGGGCTCAAGACTAAGCTTTGTGCAGAAGGAAAAGCTTACTGGGGCCCAGTGGAAATGACCTCAGTTATTCCAACCTGGGCACACTTTCCTGGGCTCCCCTATCTCTCTTGAAGGGGAGTTTACAGGTGTCACAGACTTATGCACAGTCTTTACGGCACCCAGACTGGCTGGAAAGGGAGTTGAGTTAGTAGAGAAGTGAGTGCACAATGACCCCCACACAAACCAGTTAATCATGTATTAATATACATAATGTCCTGAACAGAAGGAGTGGTCAAGCAGTGAACAGAAACCAAGAGTCCTGCTTCTCTGCTGCTCCCTGTTTTAATCATTAGACCCCATGTAAGGGGATCCAGGCTGCTGTACCATGCCATCTTCCCAGAAATGATTTCACGTTCTCACTTCCAGGCAGCCCTGCTGAACATTGATTTCAGTGCCTAGCTCAGACTAGGAAAGCAGTCAGACATCTTTCCCAATTTGTCTCATCACCAGTTAAAGGGGGATGGACTGCCTGGGCTCTCTATAGCTTGTAGGGCCTGGACTAGTTTTACAAGCTCAATATCAGGCCTGAGAACTGGGAGATGAGTTTAGGGACCAAAGGGAGCCTGTGGCAGTAAGGGCCACATGCCATGCAGTGATGAAAGGCCTGATGTGGGAGAGGCCTGGGGGTCAGAAGTCATTTTCCAAACCTGTCTCTGTGGTGTCCCCACCTGATGGCATTGTTGGCAGTTTCCTGATCTGTCTGGGATGCAGCATCCTCAGGGGTCCTAGCTAACCCCTTACAGAAGCAAAGCCAAAGCTAAATCTTCAGTGAATGCTCAGCTCCACCTCTCCCCCTCCACCAACCATGGGACTTTAGACGTGGGGGTGTGGGCAGTGGGGATAGCATAAGCTTTCTGGGAAGAAAACTCCCACCATCAAAGCTGAGCTTGTCTCTTGTGGGGAGAGAGAGAAACCAGGGCTGAGGTGCACCAAGGACTGCAGCTTCTTGGATGGATGTGCGTGTCCTCCTCTGCTCAATGTCTTCATTTGGATCTTTCCAACTTTCTGCATTTCTTTGTCTCTCCATCCAGAATCAGCTTTTTCCTTCCCTCTCCCTACCCTTCTGTGTCTTCCTCTCTCTTCATTTGTCTCTCGTCCCACATATATCCTCAACTTAGTCAGCAGACTTCTTTATCCTTCTATCTTACTCTTTTCTGACTTTCATCTTCTTTCCATTCAGGCACCTCCTTTATTTCTTCTCCCCCTCTCTTGAACTCCTTTTCCTCCCTTCTATCCACAATTCTCAATCTCTGCTTTCTTCTTACTCATATCACATCCCGTTATTTCTCTCTTCCTGAAAACGCTCCTTCCTTCCTGCCCCCACCATCTTTAAAACATTCATCCCTTTCTTTCTACCTCTCTAGCTGGCATACATCCACTGGCTCATCACCTATATCTCTATCTGCACCTTTCTGTCCCTACTCTCTAGTGCTTTAGTGCTTTCCACCCATCTCACACACATTTTGTCCTGTCCAGGCTCACATTTCCAATGCTCCCAGCACCAAAATCAGGGATCTTCAGTGGCTGTACCAGCTAAGACATATTCAGAAGATCCCTGCCTGGCCAAAATGCTGAAATATGGTCCCAGGTCTATCATTTATAACTAAGCCTTAGTACTGGATCTGGAGACCTGTACTGGATCTGGCTTTGCCTGTCTGTCTGGTGTTCACAGATACTGTGCTCTCTATTTCGCCAAACCAGATCCTTAGTAATATATACAGAGCAATGGGATCTTCCACAGCCCTGACCGTTGTGCCATGATAAAGGGTACAGAACAGCAAGTGTCCCCCTGCCTTTGATGCCCCTGAGCCTTTTCAGCCATGGGGCTGACTCTTCCCAGGGTCCTACAAAGATGAAAGGATCCAAGAACAGAGAAGCAGAGATTATGGGTGCAGGCTCTGCCCGCAGACTATGAGCTATTGGAAGCTGCCTGCGCAGGAGAGGTTGGGCTGATTGGAGCCAGAGGAAAATGAAGCTGAGCCCGGATAACCAAGGAAAGCATTCAAAATGTTGTGCAGGATACAGAGGAGGGGTGGGGAGAAGGGGAATAGCAGAATGAATGGAGTAAGAAGCTGCCTGACTTGGGTTAATATTGTGAGAATGAGGCTGAGAGACAGACTGACAGCCCGATGAAGGGTGTGCTGTGGAAAAAGGGCAGTTAGATCAGAGATGTCTCCTGAAATGGCCATTACTGACTGTTCTGGTACTGGCCAGGGTCACATGGATGAACTAAATCTTTGGTCCCGATCCCAGCGCTCAGAGCCCACAGCTCTGGTGGTGTGGCCTTGCTGAATCCCACTTGGAGGACTTGAAGCTGGCATGTTATCCAGTTTTTCTTCTCTGTTGTTCCTTCAAATTTTCCTCTCTTCCCCACAGTCTGTTTGTGGGGCAGATCCTTTGTGAGGTTAAGATGAATTGAGATTAGAATAGTAGCTGGAGCTAAGATCAGGTATTCAATTTTCCAGCCCTGTACAAACATGCATTGTGAAACAGGCTCAGCTCTAGGTCAGATCATAACTGCACTATGCCAGCTGCTGCACAGGAAAGCATGGAGAGAGTTATAGGTGCCTCACATCTCTCCTTAACCCGATAGAAAGAGGAAAGTTGCATAAAGGAGAAAGAGAAATTACTATTCTCAGGATGTACCTGGGTAATAGAGTCAGATTTAGGGACAAGAAGGGATTGTCGTCTGCAGCAGATCTGGGAACAGAGTTCAGGTCTTAGTTTCTGCAACATCAAGACATTAAATAAGAAAAATCTGCCAAACTGCAATAGGAAAGAACACTTTTTGGTTTAGAAGAGCACTATCGGGTCTGGGGTTGTTCCCTGTCATTACTCTAATACCATTTCACCTTCACCCCTATGTGCTATATCAAAGGTTTGGATTGTAATGCAGCATTTGGACAACACTCAGTTTATCTTTTACCAACCTCTTTTGTCACTCAGACTTTTCCCCTTCTTCTCTCCTTCTCTTATCTTCTTTGGATAGCAGAGATAGAGTTAGCAGTGCTGTCAGACAGAATGGGGAAGAGGGGAATGAGCAGGGAGCTGAGGCAGGCAGAAAAGTAAAAATCTTGAATGAGGCAATTGTCTGGGCTAGGATGGGATGCTTTAATTAAGGATGATCCTACCGTGAGCAGGGGATTGACTAGATATCACCTCATGAGGTCCGCTCCAGCCTCACTTTTCTATGATTCTGTCTCAACCCATCCTAAATCCATGTTCAATAGTGAAGTGGTCTCTGAAAAATTTAACACCGTTCATTCCCCAGGTACCATGCCTACTAAGTGATGGTGTAGTTATAACACAATTATACCTGCATAGTTTAATATATAATCATATTATATATAATTATAGCTATATATAACTG
>JAGPOW010003496.1:306460-337613 GCA_030014935.1 Caiman crocodilus | reverse complement strand
TGGTCACAAGTTACTGGAGAGCAGGTTTAGGTTGGACATTAGGAGGCACTACTTCACAGTTAGGGCGGCTAGGATGTGGAACCGGCTTCCTAGGGAAGTGGTTCTTGCTCCTACCTTGGATGTCTTCAAGAGTAGATTAGATAGGTACTTGGCTGGGGTCCTGTGACCCCAGCACTCATTCCTGCCATTGGCAGGGGGTCAGACTAGATGACCTGCTCTAGGCCCCTTCTGACCCTAGATACTATGAAACTATGAAACTATCTTCCAGGTCATTGATGAAGACAATGAACAAAACTGACTCCAGGACCAGCCCCAGGTGCACTCCACTTGATTCCAGCTGCCAACTAGACATTGAGCCATTGATTACAACTCTCTAAGCCCAATGCTTCAGCCACTTTTCTATCTACCTGACATCCCATTCATTCTGCTTTCTGAAGTCCGGAGTCCTTACTATACTGCTCTCCATCCTTTCTTTCGTCACTGCTGCTCAAGTTGCCATCCATTACCATACTCCCCATCAATTCTTCCCTGTTTGTGAGCAGCAGGTCAAGAGGAGCATGGCCCCTAGTTGGCCACTCCAGCACTTGTACCAAGAAGTTGCCCCTAGTATTCTCCAAAAACTTCCTGGATTGCCTGCGCACTAATGTATTGGCCCCCCAGCAGATGTCAGGATGATTGAAGTCTCCCATGAAAACCACGGGCTGTGATCCAGAAACTCCCACTAGCTGTTTGTGCAAAGCCTCATCCACCACTTCCTCCTGGTCTGGTGGTCTATAGCAGGCCCCCACCATCACATCACCCTTGTTGCTGTCCCCTCTGACCCTAACCCAGAGACTCTCAGCAGGCCTATCTCCAGCTTCATACTGGATATATGTCATTGTGCTGGGCCAAAGACAGTGACAGTGAGAAGAAGCCAGCACCACTGGGGCTGCCAGGAAATGGAGTATGGTCACAGAGCCCCCGCAGCCCTTCCAGGGATGGTGGGACACATCACAGGCTGGATGGTGCCTGGCTTAGGTGGGAACCACATGGGCTGCACCAAGTCCCTCCGTGAGCCATATTTTGCCCACCCTGGTCTAGATCCCAACAAGTTTCAATAACACATCATTGCCCAGCTATTCCAGAGCCCTGAATCCCACTGCACCACATTCTGCACCACAGCCAGTTAGCCCACCACTCAAGAGCCTTATGCCCTGATGGTTAGACAGTAGCCACCCTCTTCAAAGTGTGTCTGTCTCCTTACAGCTCAATGTGTTGCATGCCTTTCTAGCCTAGTATCCCAGCTCTACTCATCCTTTGTGTAGGCCTATGGTTATCATTCAGGTTGTTACAGAAGTTCCCACTGGTGGGCCAGTGCCATCAGCTTCATTGTGCAGACCGGGAAGAGGAGGCCCAGACAGAGGAAATAACTTACTCAAGGAAGGGGTGAAGCAGAGTCAGGGGCAGCACCTATGATTTTCACCTGCCAGTCCAATGTTTTGAGCTCCAGACTCAACTTCTTGCAGAAGGAAAAGCTTACTGAAGGCCAGTGGAAATGATCTCAGCTTAATTCCAACCTAGGCACACTTTCCTGGGCTCCCTTCTCTCTGTTGGAGGGGAGTTTACAGGTGTCACATACATATGGGCAGTCTTCATGGCTCCCAGACTGGCTGCAAAGGGAGTTGAGTTGTGGAGAAGGGCATGCACAATGACCCATACACAAATCAGTTAACCATCCATTACTGTACATAATGTACTGAGCAGAAGGACTGGTCAAGCAATGAACAATACCCAAGAGTCCTGATTCCCTGACGCTCCCTGCTTTAATCATTAGACCCCATGTAAAGGGGATCCAGGAGTCTGGGCTCTCTCCCCCATCTGCTGTACCACACCGTTTTCCCAGAACTGACTGCACATTTTCACTTCTAGGCAGTCCTGCTGAACAATGATCTCAGTGCTTAGCTCTGAATAGGAAAGCAGTTAGACAACTTTCCCAGTTCATCCTATCACCAGTTAAAGGGATACAGAGTGCTTGGGCTTTCTATAGGTTGTAGGAACTGGACTAGTTTTACAGACTTAAGATCAGGCCTGAGAACTGTGAGATGAGTTCAGGGACCAAGGGGAACCTGCCGTATAGTAGGGGCCACATGCCTGACAGAGTATAAGGACCTGATGTGGGTGAAACGTGGGGGTCAGAAGGCACCTTCTAAAGCTGCTTCTGTGGTGTCCCAACCTGATGTCATTACCGGAGAAGTTTCCTGGTCCATCTGGGATGCAGCATCCCCAGGGCTCCATAAATTCCCCATGCCAATGCCTAACTCCTTGCACAAAGTCAAAGCTAAATCTTCAGTGAACAGCGTGCTCCGCCTCTTCTCCCCTTCTCCATCCAGAGGCCTTTAGAGTCAGGGATTGGGGATACTGGCTCTGTAAGCAGGAGACACGCACCGTTTGAAACATGAGGTTTCAAAACTGAGCGAGTCTCTGTCCAGGACAGAGAAAGGGCCAAAGTGGACCAGGAACTGCAACTCATTGGGTGGATGAGCTCTACATTCCTCTGACCACTGTTCGATCTCTCCAGCTGTCTGTACTTTGGCTCCTCATCAAGCACTTGTTTCCTTTCTTTTCTCTCTGTACCCTTCTGTATCTTTGTATCTATTTCTCCCTCTTCCCATATATAACTTCAACTCATACTTGACTGGTAAATTTACATATCCCTCTGTCCTCCTCTTTTCCAATGTTCTTATTCTCTCTGTTCAGGGACTTGCTGCATTTTCCTCCTCCCTTCAACTCCTTTTCTACCCATCTGTCCGCCCTTCTCACTCTACTCTGTTCTCTGTCATATATAATCTTGTTTCCTCCCTTTCTGTAAGCCGTCTTTTCTCTGTCTTTCTCTCTATAAAACATCAATGTGTTCATCTCTTTCTCTACCTGGCATGCATCCACTTTTTCACCCTCTGTATCTTTATGTGCACCATTCAATCCTAACTTCTAGCCCCCGCCATTCAGCCCTCTCTCTCATACACTTTGTATTGCCCAGGATGGCATTTCCAAGCTCCCATGATTAAATTTAGTGGGCTTTTAGGAGACTTGTTTCAGCTGAGACAGGTTTGGAACATCCCTGCCTGGGTGCAGTGCCCAGACAGGAAGGGCTGTCTGGTCCCAGGTCCCCCGTTCATAACCGAGTCTTGATGCTAGGACTGGGGCCCTTCACGACAGTCTGAATCCAGCTCTGCCAGACTGACCAGTTCTCTGTGCCAATAAACCAGGTACCCAGAAATACGTACAAAGCGATCTGGTTTGCACAGCCCTGACACTGCTGATGCTTAGCCGGAGGCCAAGGCAGTGAGTGTCATGCTGTCTTTCATGCCTCTGACTCCTCTCAGGGTTCAAGAAGGATGAAAGGTTCCAGCGACAGCAAAGCAGAGATTGCAGCCAAGAACAGAGAAGCAGACTCTGCCCTCAAATGGTGAGCTATCAAAAGCTGCCCAGGCAGGAAAGAGTGGGTTGACGGCAACCAGAGAAAAATGGAGGTGAGTCTGGGCAACAGGGGTAAATGCTTTTGAAAATGTACAGCATGTAGGTAGGGAATAGTCGAATGAATGGCGGGAGAGAATGACTGACTGGCTGGGGCTAATATTGTGAGAATGAGGCTGAGAGACGGACCAGTCCCTTCCAGCCCTTAGTTTCTATGATTTCTATGATAGCCTGACTGAGGGGTGTGGTAGACGATGGGCAGTTAGATCAGAGATGTTTCCCCAAAAGGCCATTACTGTCTGTTCTGGTACTGGCCAGGCTCACATGGATGGAACTGATGCTGTGGTCCCAATCCTGCACTCAGAGCCCACAGCACTGACGGCGTGGCTGTGCAGAACCATAATGCTAGTGCAAGGGGGTGAATGAATCCTAGCTGGAGGATCTGGGACTGAGAGTCTTTTTCCTCTACCTTCCTTCAATTTTCTTCTCTCCCCCAGTCTGGTCGTGAGACAGATCCTTGGTGGGTTTAAGCTGAATTGAGATCATGATGGCACTTAGGGGCTCAAGCTAAGATCAGGGGTTTAATTGTCCAGCCCCGCACAGGCATGCAGTGTGAAACAGCAGCTCTATAGGTACCTTCCATCTCTGCCTAACCTAATAGAAAGAGGAAAGTTGCATAAAGGAGAAAGAAAAAGATTATTATTCTCAGTTTGTGCCTGGGTACAGATTCTGAGACATGAAATGACTGACCTAAGACTTCACAGTGAATCTTTGGGAACAGAGTTCGCGTCTCTTGAATCATGTGCCAGCATTATCCACCAAACAGCTCTTCTGGACCACAGTTACCCCAGCCTTTGCATCTTTTATGTGCCTCCACATCAGTTCCCACAGTGCCAAGATGTCAAATGGGAAAAACCAGTCAGGCAGCACCAACAAAACACATTTTCTAGCTTGGAAAAACAGTATCACGCCCTAGGTTGTTCCCTGTCACCACTTCAGAACCACTTCCTCTTGTACCTCCATTCTTGCTTCTTGCCCTGCCTTCTCCAAAAGATTTACTAGGAATTCAGGGAGTGAATTACCTAGCTGCTATCAAAGATGTTGATTTTAATGCAGTATATGGACAATAGTCAATTCATTTTTCTGCCTACCTGATTTGTCACTTAGATCTCTTTCCTTTCCTTCCTATGCATGTATGTAATTTTGTGGTTAGATGTATAACACCCCACCCCACCCAAAGTCCCCATACTGCCTTCTAGCTACCCAGGGTATTTGTAGGATTCCTTCTCTTACCTTGTTTGCATAACAGTGAAAGTTACCAGTGCCGTCACTGGAGAGAAGGGGAGTAAGAAGAAAGATGAGGATGGAAGAATAGTAAAAACTTGAACTGGGGGGTATTGCCTGGGTTAGACAACCTCTCAGGTGGAATGATTTATTCAGAGATGATCCTGCCTTGAGCAGGGGTCAGGACTAGATGTCACCTCCTGAGGTCCCTTCCAGTGCATGGAATGGGCTATTTTAGCCCATTCTAAATCCATGTCTAATATGTGAGTGGCCTCTGAAAAATTAACACTCTGCATCCTCCAGGTACCATGCCTACAAAGTAATGGAGTAGTTACAGCACAATAATATATGTAGTGATTTAGATAAGTACATAGCTACTTGTTATGCATCCACTGCAGCACATCTTCTTTTTGCTCCCGCCAGTGCCCTTTGGGATCCCATTCTGTCACCTTTACTGAAAAATCACTATTCCACCTATACCCCAGTTTCACTGGGCCACTGAATCTCATCTCGCCCACGTCACGTGGGATGTGTGCACACTAAATCAAAATACTCCATTTATCACTCAGTTTGTCCTTAATTCAAGATCCCATCTTCCCCCAAATTTACTTGCTTTCAGCTCTGAAATCTTCTGGGATTTGTGATGACTAAGTTCTCTTGAAATGCACTAAGTGCGTTTTTTTAATATACCCAGATAGGAAGACTAGGCCACTCTGGGAACTTTTACCAATATGGTAATGTGGCATATATGTGTGATATTTTTTTCATATTTTATACCAGTGAAAGTCATATTGTAGATGCAATTATACTAGCATAAATGTATTTCTGTTCCAGAAGGTCATTTTGATCAGCAAGTAGGTGTACTCTATGTTAGTGAAGGTACATTTTGAGAGTAAAATAAGGTCTAAATTATAAGGGTGCATGAACATGTGGTGCCTCCTGAGACTGCGGGGGGCCACATGGTGGTGAGTGGGAACCATGGAGTAGGGTGGGTGGCCGGCAGAGAGCAGAGACCGCCTGTAGAAGCTGCTGGCCACGCTGGTGGCAAGGAAAGGGCAGGTGCAAGCAGCGACCTCCTGCAGAAGTCAGTGGTGGCCAATCTCAGGGGGGACATGTGCCACCCTGGGCCTCCCCTATGTATCGCCTATGTGAGGGTGTCCTGATGCCGATCCACCACCAAGTCTTTCCTAGACAAATACTACATAGACTTCTATATTAATTCTCATACAGCCTCTTTAATAGCTGTTCCAGACTTAGTCATCCTTCCAATGCTACCAGTGCTGACAACGCCAGCTGCTTAACTTTTCCAAAGTCATTCTTTCAGTGTGTGGCTCCTTTCTGGAAAGTGAACTGATTCGTGGTTGCCACATCCCAAACACCCATCACCAGTCACACTCTGATGCCTGTTATCACCAACCTCCTGTCTGCAGGGTATTACTCACCTTACTGTCTCTGATCCTACAGGTGACTGATGGCAAAGCAGCATGGGATGAGGGAAACCAGAGTGCTGTGGATGAATTCGTCCTACTGGGGGTGTCTGACCAACCACGGTTGGAGCTGCTGCTGTTTGTGCTCATCTTAATCTGCTACATTGTAGCACTGCTTGGGAATGCCACCATCATTGTCGTCTCCCGGCTGGACCCCCGTCTCCACACTCCCATGTACTTCTTTCTTAGCAACCTCTCCTTCCTGGACATCTGCTACACCACCAGCGTTGGCCCCCAGGTGCTGGTGAACTTGCACAGCACTCACAAGTCCATCTCCTGGGCCGGCTGCACGGTCCAGCTCTTCATCTCCCTTGCCCTGGGATCCACTGAGTGCATGCTGTTGGCGGTCATGGCTTATGACCGCTATGCAGCCGTCTGCCACCCCCTGCACTACATGACCATCATGAGCCGCCCCCTCTGCCTGCTCATGGCTACGGGCTCCTGGCTCAGCGGCTTGGTCAATTCCCTGGCACAGACCGCGATGACTATGCAGCTGCCTCTGTGTGGACAGAACCATATCGACCATTTCTTCTGTGAGGAGCCAGCCCTATTCAAGTTGGCCTGCGTTGACACCTCCTTCATGGAGACTGAGGTCTTCTCAGTAAGTGTGTTTGTCTTGGTGGTGCCAGTGAGCCTCATCCTGGTCTCCTACGGCTACATCGGCGCTGCCGTGCTGAGGATCCGCTCAGCTGAGGGCAGGCGCAAGGCCTTTAACACCTGCGCTTCCCACCTGGCTGTAGTGTCACTTTTTTATGGAACAGGCATCTATGTCTACCTGCAGCCCCAGTCCAGGAGCCAGGGAAAGATTATCTCCCTCTTCTACACATTGGTTACCCCCATGCTGAACCCTCTGATCTACACGCTGAGGAACAAGGAGGTGCACAGGGCCCTGCAGAAGGTTTTGGGAAAAAACCCAACCACCAAGGCTTGGGGCTAGTCACTGGCCATTGGATGCTCTATTCTTATATTACAACTAAAGAGTTTTGCCTGTGTGCTACCTATACCCCAATAAACTGCTTTTCCATTTTCTCCTCCCCTTAATCTTGCAGGCCACTTCCACTTCCTGTGACACATCATCTAAAGGCATGTGATTGCCCAACACTTTGGTTTCCATTTTAAAAATAAGTTTCTACCCCTTGTTGATACAGACCAAGTGTGGATACTTGACTCAAGTGTAAGAGAAGTAGCTCTGAACCAGAAGGATGCATTGATTTATCTGGCAATTTAATGAATTCTTATGTCCTCCTTCTCCATTTTGAATGCTATGGCTTGGGAAAATTGCCCAGGAGGGGAAGATGTGTTACCCCATAACCTATTATGTCTCTAATATGGTAAGATCCTTGCATGATAAGTCCCACACCCACGGGAATGCAATTCTGTTTCATGCAGTTTTTCCATTCTCACCCCGGACAAGCCACTATGTGTCCACAGGCTGATTTTATTTTGCCCTTCATCCTCTTCTCAACCTTTTCCCAAAGGGGGAGGGGGGTGAGCTTTGCCCAGGAGTAGGGCCCCACCTCAATCTCAAGGGGTGTTAAACCCACATTTCCCACTTACTCGTAATGCACCCTAAGCTCCAGGCTCTGAAGTCGGCACTCCCCTGGTGCAGCTGGATCACACCGAGTAAAGGAATGGACTTCAAAGTGGAGCCTGCAAGAAGAACCATTCATTGCCACTGACGTTTATTCATTTTGTACAATGATGATCTGGGGCGCTTGTACTCATGATGAGTGCCCATTTTTGTGGTTTAATTGTGGCACGCTTTACATGTATGGGGTTGGGTTTTTTTGCAATTTATGTGAGTTTGTTACATTGCAAACTAAAACACACAGGCACATAGTTTTGTTTGCAATGCAGCCACTTGTAACTTTGCAACCTTTAATCTGACAGCTTGCCTCCTGGCCATGGGAGAGGCAGGATGAAGGCATTAGTGGCAAGGGTCCTGATCCTTTTTTTTTTTTCTATGGAGCCTGCCTGCCTCTTCCATGGCCAGGGTTGAGCCATCAGCAGACCGAGTGGTTGCTGAGCTGTAGAAAGCCTCAGTCCTTCCCCGCACAGTGGCAGCACCTAGCCAGGGCCACCCAGGTAGGCTGCTAATGGGCTTGGGGCTGACCCAACTTGGAGGCATCCAATCCAATGCTTTCCTGAGCCCGCCTGGGCTTCCAGCATGCCATACACCATCCCTACCACCTTTCCTGGTTACCAGCACACAGCCACCCTCCTGCTATTTCCCCACACTGCCCTACGAGCAAGCCAGCCTAGTCCTGGGTGGTCCTAGGCAGTGGGAAGGTGGCAGCAATGGTGCATGGGGCACTGCTCTGGGGAAGGGTTGGATATGGTGAGTGCTGCCTCTGAGCTGGGGCAGCCCTCACCCACTAGCAGCTCACTCAGGTGGCCCTGGGGGGCACCAGAGCCTTCTACAGCTAAGGGCCAGGCAGCAGCTTGCTCCCCAGCCACAGTCTGGCTTTGCAAAAAATAAAAGGATTTGACTCCTTGCAGCTTTTTTTTTTCTGGCAGGGCCTGCTCGTGCCAGCTGCTAGAATGATGCGCAGCCCCTGAGCTACAGGGGCCCACGGTCCTTCCCTCCATGGTGGTGGCATCCTCCAGGACCACCTGGGCAGGGAGCTAGTGGGAGGGTGCTGCCCCAGCCTGGAGGCATATCCAAGCTGGGGCAGCTTGGATATATCCATATCCACCATATCCAACTCGTTCCCAGAGCAGTGCCCCATGCACCGTCCCTGCCACCTTCCTGCCAGCTGAGACTACCCTGGAACAGCCTGGCTTGCCCCTAGGGCAGTGCGGGGAAACAGCAGGAGGGTGGCTGCATGTGCTGGCAGCTGGAGAAGGGAGTGGGGACAGTTCACAGCACGTTGGAAGCCCAGGCAAGCTTAGGGAAACATTGGATTGGGTGGCTCTGAGTTGTGGCAGCTCCAGGCCCGCTAGGAGTCCACCTGGGTGGCCCCGGGGGCACCACCACTGTGGAGGGAAGGACTGGGGCCCCCCACATCTTGCTCCCTGGCCATGGGAGAGGCAGGCAGACTTCACAGAAAAAAAGGATCAGGGCCCATGCCATAACAGTGACAGAAGTCCCTAAGTTGAAATGATGGGTTTTTAAATCATCACAATTAAAAACCCATTGTTTCAATTTAGGGGACTAAACCCCTGTCATGTGTACAAGTGCCCTTAGTGCAAAATGTGAGCAGAAACAGGACTTTCTCTCCCACCCTGATTCCTTCTTGTATGCTTTCCTGGACTTACACATACCTTTCCACCCAATAAGCTAGTTTCAGTAAGGTCTCACCCTTGCCTAGGCTATAGCCTAGTGATCTGGAAATTTTACTAAGTGTAAGGAGAGAAAGTAATGATCTTGACCATGATACTAGTTCTTACAGCCCTGATCTACCACTTCTAGGACAACCGCTGCTCCACCCCATGTCAAGTGATACTGGATCACAGCAGAACTGAGTCAGGTAAGGACATGCCTGTCTTGCTCACCAGCACCCGTCACAGTATATTCCAGGGAAGAGAGTGGGTAGCACTGCCCCCCCTTCCCACTTCAATTACCCCTTCCACCCCGCAAATCACCTGCTGCTGCCCATCAGCTCCTGGGTCCTTCCTCCCCACACTCCCAATTGTCCCCTTCTGCCTCAGATTATCCCCAAACTCCCCTAATTGCCCCCCCAAGCCCCCAGTTACCCCTGATTGCTGCCCTGCTACCCCAATCAACCCCAAGAGCAGTGGCAGCAGCAGAAGCAGCAGAGGGTCCCCCTCCCTGCCTGCTCCCAGGTGCCCTGCAGCCTATGCTACCCCACACACCCAGTTCCAGCCGCCACCAGATCCTGCAGCTGCCTGGCAGCTCCTTCCTGGCCCCCACTTTGCCTCTGCCTCCTTTTTATTTGCAGACCCTCACAGGGCTGGATCAGGGCATGCATGGTCAGCCTTGGTCTGCAGGGACCTTAGGGGTAGGCAAGGAGGGGACCCCCCCTCCAGAACTTCAGCCACTTTTTGGCTGATTGGGGTGGCATGACTCCAAGGAAGAGCCATGATGGGGAGCAGAGGAGGGGGAAGCAAGGGAGTGATCTGGGGATGGAGGGGTTGATTTGGGGGTTTGGGGGGCAGACAGCTCCCGATCCAGAAACTCCCCCTTTCCCCCTCTCTCGTCCCCCCTTCAGGTCTTCCCCCCTCACACACTGTTGGCCCAATGCTGTAGACTCTTTGATGAATGCTAGTCCACCTGGGAGCAGTGTCTCCTGGGATACTGGAGGACTATACATTGGTGGTTTTATCTCGGGTGAACACCCAGAAGTTAACTCAAGCTAGATAGCACAGTTCAAAATCAATCCTTGCCCTAAGTGTTGTAACTTTGAGTTGCCTAAAGGGCAATTAGCGCTTGTTAATTACCCTTAGTGTGTGATCTCTCAAATTTTAAGTGCTCATTGCATGATGTAATTGTAATGTATAATCTCACCTCATGTGTCCTGCCACAGCATATGTGGATGGCAGAACAGGCAATTTTGGGGACCTGTGATAAAATATGTCAAATCCCAATCAGGTCTGCCAAGATATGCAGGTGGTGGCACACGGCCACCCAGACAAGGGAGATGGAGTTCAGGGATCTATTTGAAGTTTGGGGTATGGTGACTGGGTCAGGGAGCTGTTGACCTCTGGTCCTGAGACTGCCTTTGGTTGAGAAGACTCAATAGGACCCAGGTGAACAAAAGTAGAAGAATCTGAGTTTAAGGGAAGCTTCCTGCTCATCCACAGAAGTCAGTGATTCATGCAGGAATTGCAGGTTGAGACTCTGCAACACAAGTGAACCATTTCAGGCTGGCCCACGTCCCTTTCCTTTGCATAGCCCATTACTGACCCATTGTGATGTTCTCAAAGTAACTTGGAGCAATTCTACCTTGAAGGGGCATGAAGCCACTACAGGCAGAGACATTGATCCTCCCCTCATATTTCCTGGTGTAAACCGGAGTGATTGAGTTGAAACCTTGATAAGGAGCAGCAGGGTATCTGAGGTCTGAGGACCTAGCAAGTGGATGCAGAAAGAGGGCAGGAAAAAGTGAGGAGCCAGCAGGGATTTTTGTGAACTGGAGGACTGAGGTGAGGCATGAGGGAGGCCATCCCCCACATCAGGCCTAGGGTTGGGGAAGCTGGATTCAGTTCCCTGCTCAGCAGCAGGTTTCCAGTGTTGACCATATGTGCTCAGCTCTCTGGCCCCAAGCCCACTCCCTGTAGGCTGGGCAGTGGCACTTGGATGGATGAAGTTAGGTGTGTTTGTGGTTCTTGGGTTCATCTACATGGTTTGCTAGATCCCACTCTCCCTCTGCATGCTTGGAAAGGATCTGCTCTAGCCACTTTTACTCAGCAATGATCCTGCTTCCCTTGGGAAGGTGCCTGAACACTGTGCAAGTCCCTGAAACATTAGATGAAGAAACTCCTGGCTAATGACACTGGTAGAGGAGAATCTTACTTCTCTCCAACCCCTCCAGCCTAGTATTTCAGGTCCTTGGCTATTATTTAGGACAACCTCCCTCCCTCAGATTGTAATTGAACCTACACCCCTGTCCAGGGAAATAGAACCTAAAAGTGCCTAAAGTTAGCTGCAAATGGGCTACCATCTTGTCCAGAGATGGTGTGGCACCTGGGGTTGTGTGTCGTAGCTTCCTTGGAATAATGGAAATATTAGCTTCTCCTTGTCCCATAGAGTGTTGTAAGCATACGTTTGTCATGTCAATGAAAGATGCTTATGTACCACAGTAGTGAGTATGTGAGTGGTGAGTCGTATGGTGAGTATACGAGCGGTGAGTGTTTATAGTTGCGTTTGGGGAGGACCGGGCCAAAACCTTGCAGCATTCTCTGCTACGTAAGTGCATCCTGCCTGCCCAAACCCCTTTCCTGCATATTCAATTTTCCATCAGTTCTCCAACTCATACCTTCTCTCAGCTCTTCGGACTTCCCCTCTCTATTGGCAATGCGCAGGGGATGCACGCGGGTGTGCACGAGTGTGGCGATGCACCCCCTCTGAAAAGGCACCACTGACACTGCTGGCGCTGCCTGTGGGTGGTCGCCATTCATCATCCCCCTCCCCCCCCACTGCCAACACCGCTGGCAGCATCTGTGGGTGGTCCATGATTGCTGCTGGCTGCCACCGCCACTGCCGACAGTGTCTGTGGGTGGTTGCTGACTGCCAGCTAGCACTCGCCACCCACCGCCTGCTGTCTCGGACAGTGCAGCAGCTGCCTGTGGGAGCTCCCCACTTGCAACCGCCATGTTTCCACTGCCAACAGTGCCAGCGCTGCCTGTGGGAGCTTGCTGTGCTGCCCCTGCCTCTGGGGGCACACAGCGTTCACGCCCCTCTCTGTTGCAAATCCTTCAGCAATCCTTCCAACATTCCCACTGTTCTGAACCAGCCCTGCACATCTCCCTGCTGCTCCTAGCTGCCCCATCCACAGCCCTGCTGCTCTGAGACCCTTTCCTCACAAGCAGTGTCAGCAGCGTCTTTTTGCAGCACCACGCTCAGGGGGTGCACATGCACCCATGTGCACCCTCTATGCATCTCCATCTTCTTTTCTTTTTTTTTGGCCAGTCCGTGTCCCCAGGTAAGTGGGAAGGCCCATGGGAAGGAGCAGCATGGTGGGAGGTTCAAGGAAGCAGGGTGCGGCACGGTCACCTCAATGGGATGTCATGATCCAGATGAGAACGTGCTGTCCAGATCCATGCAACTCAACAGACTGGCTCTGAGGGGAATGCCCTGCTCCATTCAGCCCAAAGGTCATTCCCACTCCCCAGTGCAAACAGATATAAGAGTCTGTGCTCCACACCAAATATGATTCACACCCAGCAGAGGCAGGGACCTCACTCAATACGCTGTTTGCAGCAGGGGTAAAGGACAGGAACAGCCCAGAAAAGAGTCTGAGGACTTGTAACAGGGGTGGAGGTTGTAGCCATGCTGCTCTAAGGACATAGGCAGACAAGATTCTTTGAGTGAACCTGATCCTTTTATTAGACCAACTTGAGGACCCGTAAAACAGATGCTCTGCTCAGGGTGCTCTTCCCAACAGTGCACTAATTCAGAGCACAGCAACAGGGGCAGATCTAGGGATGCAGCGGAGCAGTGCCCTGCTGTGTGAGGGGAGCAGGAGGTGGAGGAAGGATGAGCCTGCTGTTTGTCCCCAGCTAATCCAGGGCTAGGGGAAGTCCCAGGACCACTCCTCCCCACTCCAGCTTGGAGCTGCGGGCAATACTTGCACAGGACGCTGGCTGCCTGCTCCCTCCCCCTCCACCATCTTTCCCCTGCTGGTCTGAGGGCTTTAGCTGTGGAGACAACCATGGGGTGGGCAGGGAGCAGGAGTTCCTGAACGAACAAGCGGGGAGTCTCCCAGGGAGAGACCAGCCCTGCTAACCCTCATCCTCAGCACAGATGTGCCCATCGACTGGATCCTTTGGGTCAACGGGGAAAAACTGGAGGGGAGGCAGGGGGGAGGCAGCCACTCCCCACAGCCTGCAGCTGCATCAAGGGACAAGCAGTCCTGGCCCTGGAGCTTTCCCTGTCCCCAGGTCAGCTGGAGACAGGGGTTTCCAGGCAGACCTGTTCCCTGCCCATCTCCTGGGTGGCCCTCATGGTCTGGAAGCACACTCTGGAAGGGGGGGCCTAACCACCACTGCCCTGTCCCCAGCCAAGACAGGCACCCCAAGATGCTGCTTCCCTGTGCTCTTGGCTGGAGTGGGGTAGGAATAACCCTGGGGCTCCTCCACCTCTGGGTCAGCCACAGATGGCAGGGGAGAGGTTCCCCCTTCTTCCACCTCAAGGCAACCCCTGCTGGGGAGCATGGGAGAGGAAAGGGGTAATTGCAGTGGAGAAGAAGGGGGCTGAGCTGTGCAGAGAGGAGTCCATTGCTTCAGGGACTCCAGAAAGCCCCTGGCCAGGGTTGCTGTGTCCTACTGCCTACATGGGGTCACAGAAAGGGGGCTCTGGTGGCATCTTCTTCACCAATCTTTTCAAATTCCTAGACCGACCCATGCACAGCAACACGCTTACAGCTGAAGCTGAGATTTCCGCAAAGACAGACTCAGTGACCATAGCGTGTCTCCCTGAGCTGCTTAGGTACTGTGGCATGTGATTTCCCACAAGTCCCCCGGTTTTGACAGAACCCGACTGCATTGCATTCTTTCTTTGCCCAACTTATTAACTTCACCCTGAGTTCTGCCTGCACAGCAGCTCCCAGGAAGGGCCAGCCGGTTTCATAGTTTCATAGTTGGTAGGGTCGGAGGGGACCTGAGGAGATCATCTACTCTGACCCCCTGCCATGGCAGGAAAGAGTACTGGGGTCCCTCTGCTAGTTAGCTGTAATGGGAGTCATAGGCTGGAAGGCAGGGGAGCTCAACTATAACTTGTATCCCATTTATGGGCAAATGAAATGTAAGAATGATTTCAGATGTACAATACCAGATGTTTTTAGGTGGGCCCTTCCTCAGGAATCCGTTGCTCATATGACCCCAAATTTGGACTCCCAGCCTATATTACCCATTACCAGCCTGGGGTCCAAATTTGAGACCCCCAGACTAAACTACAGCTTGCAGCCAGGTGCAGGGAATTGTAAGACACTTGTAGTCAGTCTGCCTATTGTAGGGACCTTAAGAGAGTCAGCCTTCAAACAGAAAGAAACTCCAGTTGGAGTGGAGCACTCGCCTTCCCTCTCTTTCTCTCTCTCTCTTCAGCCTCTTACCCTTTCACCTTCTATTTTGCTATCATCTACTTAGAGATATTTTAGTGAAAGGTAATCTTCTTTTGAAAAATCACACTGAGAGTACAGTGAATGAAATCAATTCATTGTAATTTTTGTGGTTTGAGTTCTGTATTGGAAAGGCAAAGTTGGCAACTCCAGTGCAAAGTCAGTGGTGCCAGTTCAGCTCAGAGGCCCACAGGTATGAGGGTAAGCCTGATCCAGTGGAACAGCACCCCTGGTTACAACACACAAGCAGCACAGGCTGCCACAGCTAAAGTATAAAATAGCAATAGGCCACTTCAAGCCTGACAGTGTCGCTACTTCTCATAACGAAGTTGCAAGTCCTGTGAGATTCCTTCCTTTTATTAAAGCCATGATTCATGAATGTATGTGATTATAAGAGAATATTGTCTATCAGGAGAAAATAAGCAAGGGTTTAATCTGGGGGTGTGTGACTGGTCCCAAACCTGTTTTGTATAATATTAAACTACTCATTAGGGTACTTCTCAAAGTGGGAGACCTCTCCCTTCAAACTCAAGGGGGTTTCTCATCTTCTGATTCTCATCAAAGGGTTCTGGCCATTGGCCTATGGCCCCGGCAAGACTGAGAGTACTCACTCCTCTACTTGTTGAAACTAGCTTACTGGGAAGAAAGGGATGCAGAAGTCTTAAGACCATGCAAGAAGCAGAACATGCATGAAGGACCCTGACTCTACAGCCATGTGAGGAAGACATTGGGTCAAGAGAGAAGTTCTGGTCTGGCTTCCAGTGTTATTTATACATTTTCCATTAAATGATCATTGGACAAATGGATAAACATCACTGGGAATGCAGTCATGGTCCTTCTTTCAGACACTGCTTGAGCTCCATGACTCTTGCCTCCCTTTGTTTTCTGTGACTGAGTTTCAACAAGAGGGATGGAGGATGTTCTCAACCCTGCCTACTTCAGAGGCTGGTGGTCTAGGTACTTTTGAGAGGAGATGAAAAATGTAGGTTCAGCTTCCTCTGAGTCTGATGGGGACCCTCAGTCCAGAGCAAATGTCCTCAATCCTGTATTTGGGCAACAAGGTGGGAAAGAGAAAAAATGGTAAAACTCCAGTCCATGGGCAGCATAAAAGAATAACTTCCCAGAGTGCAACACAAGTATGCTTCTGAGATGAGGGGCATGGCATTTGAATTTGCCATGCATAGATATAGCCATGTTAGAAGCTATTGGTCAGAAAGTTTTGCTTTCCTGGGAAAAGGTGTGAAGTTTTGCCTACCCTGGGCATTCGAAAAATGGGGCATGAGGTCTTCAGAGCCCATCAAATTGTCTTGGAAGCTAATGTTTCCTTCTATTTCCAAACTATTTATCTTACATTTGAGCCTTGTTGTCCACAGTCTTTCTGTATCATTGAGGGGTAGAAAGTTTTTTTTAAATCCATATCAATATTTTGGGCAATTTAATTTTAGAAGATGGGTCCTAGGAGGTGGAAGAGGCCCTATGGATAGAAGGGAGGAAGAGAAGGGAAAAAGAGCTTATTAGGAGAGAGGTGACTGGCAGGAAAAATTCTTCAGAAGGCTTGAAAATACAAATGGTCCCATGTCCAGTCTCCCCAGCATCTTCCTCAGGGTTTTGTATACTTCTTTGTTCCTCAACATGGAGATCAGGAAGTTCAGCATGGGGGTGACCATTATGTAAAAGAGGAAGACAATCTTTCCCTGGTCTTTGGAGTGGGAATGTGAGCAAACAGAGATGCCTGTGCCATAGAAGAGTGACACCACGACTAGGTAAGAGGTGTAAGTACTAAATGCCTTGTGCCCTGCCCTCAGCCTAATGAATCTTCAACATATCAGTGTCAATGTTGCTGTGGGAGCCCAGGAGGAGACTTACAGGTATCGCCAGAAGGATCAGACTTATAAAGTAGACTTCAGTCTTGTTGAATAATGTGTCAACACAGGCCAACTTGAGCATGGCTGGCACCTCACAGAAGATGTGATCAATGTGATTCTGTCTATGCAGTGGCAGCTGTATAATCAACACTGTCTATGCCAGTGACTTGACCAGGCCACTGAGAAGGAACCAGTAGAGGGGAAAGTTTATGATGGTCATGTAGCACAGAGGAGGGCAGATGGATGCATAACACTCATAAAACATGGGGGCCAGGAAAATGCACTCTGTGGAACCCAGGCCAGGGGAGATGGAGAGCTGGGCCACAGACCTAGCCCAGGGACTGGACTTACATGTACTGTAGCAGTTCACCAGCATTTGGAGGACAAGGCTGGCGGTGTAGCAGATGTTTAGGAAAGAGAGGTGGCAGAGGAAGAAATACATGGGTGTATGGAGAGGGAGGTCCAGCCAGGAGATGACAATGATGGTCACAGTCCCAAGCAGCATCATAATGTATCGGATGAAGGTGAGCACAAACAGTCGCGGCTGTGGTCGATCCCCAGAAGGATGAATTCCTCCATGGTTCTCTTGTTTTCCTCATCCCACACTGCTTTGCCATATGTTGCCTATGAGTAAAGAAATAGTAAGAGTGACAAAGACCCTACAGGCAGAAGGCTAGTGATAACAAGTGTCTGAGGGTGACTGTCAGTGGATGCTTGTGGTGTGGCAATTATGAATCCTGGTGGGCCTGGGCATCTCACTAGCTACACACTGAATGAGTGGACTTAGGAAAGCTTGTAAGGGTCAGTTTGTGCATACTGATAGCCTTTTATAATCAATCCATGACTAGAAACTGGTGTCAGGTATTAGGAAGGTGATATTATAGATCAAATTTACTAACAAAATCATGGCTTTCCTAATATTTAGCATGCCTACTTGGTGATCAAATAATCTATTAGAGCAACACTGATTTTGTTCTAGTACAAATGTGTCCACTGTATGAAATTTGTCTTGGACATCAGGAAGAAGTTCTTCATGGTAAGGGTTGCTAGAATCTGGAACGGGCTTCCAAGGGAGGTGGTGCTCTCCCCTACCCTGGGGGTCTTTTGGAGGAGACTGGACAAGCACCTGGCTGGGGTCATCTGACCCCAGCGCTCTTTTCTGCCCAGGGCAGGGGGTCAGACTTAATGATCTACTGAGGTCCCTTCCATCCCTAAAAATCTATGACATCTATGACCAATCTCATTTAGATTAAGTTTAAAACCACCAAGGATCTGTCCCAGAGACAGATCCCTTGAGGGGATCACACCCCAGCTAGAAAAGGGGTTTTCAAGAGACCTTCATGATTTAACTGCCCTTTTCCTATCACATACCCCTTCAGCAAGCAGTTATTCTGCTGGTCAGCCTCTCTATTACGATATTAACCCAATCTGGTCAATCTCTCCTTCCATTCATTTCGATATTCCTGCACGATACCTCATATGCGACTCTGGACCAGCCCCGTGCCACGGCCACCCCCTTGCTACTCCTCATCCATCCCTGCTCCCAGTCCTCACTGCTCCGGTCCAACCCTGCTCACCTCCCCAGCTGCTCTGGGTTCAACTCCACTCCCCGCCTTCCCGTCACACTTCAAGGCCGACCCCAGTCACCCCCGCCTTCCCCCCCCCCATTTGGGTCTGGCCCCGCTCCCTCCAACCCCTTTTTTTGGGTCTGACCCCATTCCCCCACCATTCCCCAACCCCCCCATTTTGGGTCCAATCCCATTCCCCCCACTCCCCTGCTTTGGGTCTAACCTTGCTCCCTCCCCACACCCCCACCACTTCGGGTCCAACCCCACTTCCCCACAACATTCTCATAGACAAGCTAAGGAAATCTAGTTTGGATGAATAGACTGCAAGGTAGATAGAAAACTAGTTGGATGATTAGGTTCAGAGGGTAGTAATCAATGGCTCAATGTCTAGCTGGCAGCTGGAATTAAGTGGAGTGTACATGGAGTTGGTCCTGGGGCCAGTTTTTTTCAATGCCACCATCAATAACCTAGAAGATGTCACAGAGGGCACCCTCAGCAAGTTTGCAGATCACACGAAGCTTGCAGGAATAGTCACTATGCTGGAGGGTAGGTTGAGGATTCAGAGAGACCTAGGCAAATTGGAAGATTGGAGCAAAAGAAATCTTATGAGGTTCAATAAGGACAAGTACAAAGTCCTGCACTTAGGACGGAACAATCCCATGCACCAGTACAGACTGGGGGTTGACTGGCTGGGCAGTAGCCCTGCAGAAAAGGACCTCGGGGTCACAGTGAACAATAAGCTGAATGTGAGCCAACAATGTGCCTTTGTTGTCAAGAAGGCTAACGGCATCTTGGGCTGCATTGCTAGGAGCACTGCTAGCAGATCAAAGGAGGTGCTTATTCTCCTCTATTCAACCATGGCGAGGCAACATCTAGAATACTGTGTCCGGCTTTGGGGCCTCCATCACAGAAGGGATGTGGATAAATTGCAGTGTCCAGCACAGGGCAACAAAATGTTGAAGGAGCTGGAGGACATGAATGCTGAGGATAGGCTGAGGGAACTGGGTTTATTTAGTCTAGAAAAAAGAAAACTGAGAAGAGATTTAATAGCAGCCTTCAACTACCTGAAGTGGGGCTCAAAAGAGGATGGAGCTGGACTGTTCTCAGTGGTGGCAGTCTATGACAGAATGAGCAGCAATGGTCTCAAGTTGCAGCAAGGGAAATTTAGGTTAGATATAAGGAAAAACTTTCTCACTAGGAGGGTAGTGAAACACGGGAACAGGCTCACCAAAGAGGTTGTGGAATCTCCATCTTTGGACGTTTTTAAGACCCAGCTAGACAAAGTCCTGGCTGGGATGATGTAGTTGGGGCAGGTCCTGCTTTGAACAGGGGTTGGACTAGATGTGACCTCCTGAGGTCCCTTCCAACCCTCATTATCTATGATTCTATATGGCTAAAAGCTTTATAAAATCACGTGTCAAAATATCAAAAGTAAATATCTATGAATTGTGACTGGTTTGAATTATTTTGTTTATTCATCAAGAAACAGCCTGGTGGGCAGGGACCAGAAGAAGAAGGCAGCAGTATTCCCAGAGCTCCGGGAATACAGGGAGCAGTGGCGGTCACCCTCTGTGTCCCCATGCTTAGCTAGCCTGGCCTGGCCGGCACAGGATCTTGCTGCTACCGGGCTGGAGCCTTAAACACTCATGCTCATACTCATGTTCATACTCTTCCCCTTCTGCTACCCCCTCTCCATCTGGGCTAAGGGTAAGTGTTTGTTTAAGTAGCCTTTTATCTCCCTCCAGCCTGCTGCCGCACCTGTGAACAAGTGGCTAATTGCTGATGCATCCATCATTGGACTTCAACAGAGGAGAGCTTTGCAGAAGCTTGGTACAAGTGGCCTCATGCTGGGAGGAGCCTCAGTAGGAGGCATCATTGCCCCTGGACTCATCACTATGCAGCAAGTTGTGGTGCAACGTGCACTGTCAGCATCTTAACAGCTGCTCCACCTGGGGCTAGTTGAGAGGGACACTAAGTCTTCTTAAAATATTTCCTATTTGTGTTGCAGACTCTGAGGATCCCCATGGAAAGTGCAGGCAGACCATTACAAAGTTTTTATGCCCAATTGGGAAGTTAATCTAAATGAATCCAGAGGGAACCCAACTCAGTCCAAGTTCAAGGAACAGGAGCGGAGGTAGGGCTGGAGCAATGAACAGGGATTTAAAATAGTCCCAGCTGTATGTGACCAGGGTCCTTCTAGTCCAGAGTGCAGAAGAGGCCAGCCCCAGCTATAAAGGAAGATAGCATGCTCTGAGATTGGGCTCAGTTACCTAATCAGAGACATTTTTCCAGCATGGTTTTAGCTGAATGTATTTACTGGATAGGTGTTTCTTCAAAGAGGCTCCAATCCAGTCTACCTCCAATCCACCTGCCCCACCCTCCAGTGCCAGCTGTGCAACCCCTAGAATGAGCTCCCTCCGTGCCCTTCTCCCATCCCATTCTGAAAACAGTGCCAGAAGCAGAGCTGGCCTGCGCCAGCTTAGCCTGGCTTCTGGCACGCATTGACATAAACTAATGAAAGCACTCCTTTTCTGCAGGGCTGCTGCCCAGCCAGTCAGCCCCCAGCCTGTACCGGTACATGGGATTGTTCTGTCCTAAATGCTGGACTTTGTACTTGTCCTTAAGGAGTGCTTTTGAGTGCCTCAAGCAATGAGTTGGGTTCTCTCAACGCAAAAACTTTTTAATGATCTGCCTGCACTTTCCATGGAGCTCCTCAGAGGCTGCAGCAAAAACAAGAAATGTATTTAATAAGACCCAAGTCCTTTCTCAACTGTCCCCAGACAGAGTAGATGCCAAGATGCTAACAATGCCCAATGCACTGTAACTCAGGGTCTAATGAGGAGTCAGGAGCATTAATACATCCAATTCAGGCACCACATCTGCTGGGGCTGCTTGTGCTAGGCATCCACCAATATCACCGTTGTTGAAGTCAGGTGAGGGATGTCTAAGCACTGAGCCTCTGTCAGAGTTACTCAAGGGAATCACACACACAAGCCCAGGGGTTTCCTGACAGGGCTGAAACAGGGAGAAAGAAACATCCAGATCAGAGCATCAGCTTAGTCAGGTCAGTGTCCTGACCTCCCACCTTAGCCAAAGTATCACAAGCCAGCTAGCCTAATCTGCTTTATCTCTTTGTTGCAGCTCAGGCACAAGACAGGCTTGAGGCATCCAAAATGTCTGCAAAACATCACTGGCAACTACTCCAGCACTCCACACCCTTTCCTATGCTAGTTCACAGGCCAAGTGGACCAGTGCCAGTTTCGTACAACACCATAAGGTTGGGCAATTACTTTGTCACTCATTGGGCATGTCTACATGTGCACAGTTACTGCACTATAATTTAAGTTACTGTGCAGAAACCAAAACACACTGCACAGTATGAGCATGCATCTACATGTTCACACCCATACTGTATAATAACTATGGTGATTTAGGCCAACTTGGATGTAAATTTGCTATCTGCATGATGCAGGTAGAAAATTTACACCCAATTAGTTGCTGCAGAGTAAGGCATGTGTAGACACCTTACTGTGTAGTAATACTGTGTGTGGACTGATTTAAGACTGACTTTAGTCCACACACAGCGTTACTGCACTGTAATGCCTAAACATGTAGACTCCTGCCTAAAAACTTCTTACTACACAGTAACTTACTGCTCAGTTACTGAGCAAGTAACTCACTTACTGCTCAGTTACTGAGTAAGTTACTGCACAGTAGATGCATGTGTAGACCTGCCCACTGCCTCTCAACACCAGAGGATTGGCCAGAAGCCCAGAATCCAAGAAGCTTTGCTGTCAGTTGACTGGCCAGCCAGTGCAGCAGATATTCTACTGAGCCGTGGGTCAGCAATGATTTGGGGCAGCTGGCTGCAATGGGCTGATAGTCCCCTCTCCGGTTTCCAAGCTGCCTGCTGTCACCATCACCTCCATTCTTGGCAGTACAAACACATGATTCCCGACACTGCCACCTGGGGTGCAGGGGTGGGGGGGCTGCATTTGTTGGTGATGGTAAGCATCTGTTGTAGGAGAGATAGATCAGAGGGGAGGGCTGTAAAAGTGAGATGCTGAAAAGGGGTGCAACAGTACTATGCAGTGCAATGAAGTAGCATACACTGGGCCAAACTGCATACTGCTGATCCCCTGTGCTACTACAGCAATTTCCAGTCATTTCACAGGCTAGAGCCATTCAACGGGCCAGAGGTTAATGACCCCTGTACTATACCATATAATGCAGAGCTGGTGTAGCACTCCCTAGCCCCCTGCAGAAGGGCAAACCTCTTTAACCAGGAACCCTTGGGTTTAATCTGATCAGGAGCACTCCAGGCTTGGCTGTAGCCCACACCCAATGCTTCTGAAGAAGGTGACAAAAGCCACCTAGCACTTGTACCAGCAAGAGGGGGAAAAATTCCTTCCAGGCACCACATGACAACCAGAAAAGCTCAAAACATGTAAAAAATGAATCACTCTGTTCTGTTCTGCCGGCTGGGGACAGTAAGCATGACTCCACACAACACACCCCGTCAGTGGACAGCCAGAGCTCCTCTTTCTATCTTCTCTCCATAAACTTCTCCCAGCTGCTTTTATCTTCTTTCATAACTAAGCCAGGTGAGGAGTTGTGCTTTACTCCCTGCTGAATATGCTGCTTTCCCATGCCCACATCATGGGTGACTGGTGCCTCCTAAATTGGGGGGGCTCTTGCCCCCCAACAGCCATTCAGTGACTGGGGGTCCCCTGCGGTTGATCATGCTGACGTAAAAGTGCCAGTGGCGTGCCTGGAAGTGCCAGGGGTATGCCCAGAAGTGCTGGTGACACTTTTCCTGGTGCTTCCTGGCCAGTGCTCTTGGGAGGGTGGGGGGCACCAGTGCTCCCACCTGCCACCCTGCCCAGTGCTTAAGCAGGGAACTCTGGGTGTGCACCAGTGCTCTCAGGGAGTGTGCATGCACCCCCATGTGTCCCCTACTCATTGCCACTGGTCCACATACTGTAGGCTACAGAGCTCTTTTCATTATAGCCCAGTAGTCTGGGGCCGGGGGTGGGGGGTCATGGACATCTTACTATTTCATTTCACAGCACACTTCAGGCATAGCTTCTCTTTAGTCATGCCTGACCAGTGCCTTTCCCAAGTCTTCTTGAAAACCTCCAGTGACAGGGATCCCACAATTTCTCTAGCCAGTCTGTCCCACTGCCTCACTGTTCTAACATTGAAGAAGTTTTTCCTGCTATTTCATTTAACATACTTGGCTGCAGCCTCCAGGCATTGGCCTGCATCCTATTCTTTGAAGCTACAAGGAAAAGGTGTTCTCCCACTTCTTCATGGCAGCCTTTCAAATATTTGAAGGCCTCTATCATATTCCGTCTTCATCACCTTTTGTGCAAGGTGAACATGCCTCTTGCTTTCAAACTTTTCTTATATGGCTTACCTTCCAAGCCCTTTTCACCCACCTGTGAACCATCTCTAACTTCTCCATGATGCCCTTTTTAAAATGTGGGTCCCAAAACTGCATACACTGCTCTTAGATGATGCCAAGCCAGTGCTGGGTATGAGAAGAACTAAATGACAAGCATTATCTGTGGACCAGTAGACAATGTTTATGCAGATGCTTGGGCTAGATAAAACTGACTGACTGATTAGCAAACTTCTGGGCATTTTTCCTGGCTCCTAGGCTGGCTGGCAAAGGGAGGTGGGACAGCAGGAGGTGAGTCTCCTATGATAAATGCATGAACAGCCTAAACCTAATATTATTGTACATATTGATTAGAGTGTATGTTGCGTACGAGTATCACTACAGGCTACACATCTGTAGATGCCTATTAGTGCCTACACCCTCCAGTCTCCCCTTATTCATTAATCTTGTCCACCATGTCTTGATGTCAAAATGAATAGGGGAGGCTGCACAGAGGTCAAGGCATGCTTTTGAAGAGGTGAGACATGTCTGCTTCAAGGTCCCTCCCCCCCAGCCTTGTCCCAATATTACTCTTGCTGAGCCCTCTAGATCGGGCTCTTAAGGACTGCAAGTTCCTGGTTTAGCTCTGGTCATACCACACGACCTCAAGTTCCAGCACCTTCAATATCAGCAACATAGGCAACTAGGGGGCTTGAATCCTGTTTTTCTCCTGCCACCTCCTGCCTTACAGTGCCAGCAAACTTGACTTCATGTGTCCAAGAAACATACATTTAACATTTACCCCCCTTGCTTTATAGTCCAGGCAAGTTCAGCTGTATCTGGCCACAGAATCTACTCTAGTCCTTATCTCCTGTCCATTCAGCACAATTTCAAGTTCAGGGTATCCAGAGTCACCCCTTTTCAGTGGCCTCCACTTCCCCTACTGCTACAACCTAGGCCTCTCGGGAACAGGAAAACTACAAAATACAAGCACCAGTCCTGGTTCAAAGGAGTGCCCAGCATGGGGTTCATCATGTCCCTGGGTGGTGGACTCCCAAGTAGGAAAGAAAACAAAACAGAAAGTGCCTGGGGTGCTCAGCTTGCTTCCTATGAAGATCCCCAAGCTTCTCTTCATTTGGGGCTGACTTCTGAGTCCTCTCACCACAGTCTGTGCTCTGGTCCTGACACCTCTCAGAGAAAGTCTCATCCCTGGAGGTTTCCACAGCCAGATGGCCTGCCCTGGCCTGAGGCTTGGTCTTATACAGGGCTTGCTGGGTGACAAGACTCCTCTACGTCTGCCCCTGGGTTATTAGGCTCTGCCTGTACCTAGATCTCGTGACCAACTTTCTTTAGGTTCCTCTGCCTATGAGTTTGTGTTTGGCATCACCACTGGAGTGCAGGCAGAAGAGACATCTCCATGTCTTGAGTTTTGACATCTCCATGTCTCTTCTGCCTGCAGGGAATCAGAACCAAGTAACCAAGAAACTAGGAGGAAAAGTCCTCTACTAGGGACAGGATTCACTGGCAAACACACAGCAGGTAAGAAAGAAAAACATGGAAAAACTGTGCCAGTGCTTGCATTTGGTGCCCTGAGCAAAAGGGGCCTTCGGTCACCCCCACTATTTTGCCACCCCCTCCACTCACCCTTCCATTCCTGTTTAAAAGGACAGGGCTTGACAGTAGGGCTGTGCAAAATTTCACTGGTTGTTTTGTTTTGACACTGTTTCGACTCATTTTGAGCTTGAAACAGTGAAATTGTAACAAAATGAATGGCTTTGAAACAGCCTTGAAACAAAACGAGACCAGTTGAAATGTTTAGAAAGTTTCGATACATGTGAATTTTGAAGCAGCCAGACAGGCAGTGGGAGACAGGGGAGAGCCAGGGCTGCATTCCCATGTGGTTCAGCCCAGTGGGGAGCACAGCCAGGGCGCTCCCCACCTCCCACAACCAAGCTGCCCTCCGTGGGGCTGGTGGAGCTGATCAGAGCACAGTGCTGGCTTTGCCCATCTCCTGCCACCAGGCTGTGCTCCAGTTGGCTCCACCAGCCCCATGGAGCTCTGTCTGGTGGTGGAAGGTGGGCAGAGCTGGTGCCTCCCGCCACTGGGCTGAGATCCCCAGGGTTGCGAGCCGCTGGGAGCTGAGCCTGGCTGGGGGAATCACCAGGCTTAGTTCCAAACCCTTTGCAGGGCTGGGGAACTCAGCCGGGCTGGGGAAGCACTTCCACCAGCTGGGCTGAGCTCCCCACTGCTGCGGGGGGCTGGGAACTCAGTCTGGCTGGAGGAGGCACTTCCTCCAGGTGGCTCAGATCCTCAGCGCTGGATCCCAGATGGCAGGAGCAACAAGCTGTGACCTGGCAGGCAGATTGGGGGCCTATCCGTATCCCCAGGAGGGCTGCAGCGGCTCTGCCAGACTCCTTCCAGGGGTGCTAGCCCCCGATCTGTCTGCCAGATCACAGGATGCTGCTCCTGCTCCCTGGATCCTACTTGCCAGCAGCCTGAGGTACAGTTTCCTAGAAACCCCTGCATCGATCTCCTTGAATCTTGCATGCCTTCAAAAGGGGCTACCCTACCTATAAGTTTCATTGGACTCAGGAAAGCAGTGAGAAAGTCATAGGCTATTTTGTGCTTCCCCATTATAGCCTATTGATGAAACCTTGAAACAGTGTCGAAATAGCAAAACTGTTTCGATGAAACGGAAGGGAACAGTGATTTCGAAACAAAAACAAAACTCAAGACAAAACATTGTTCTGTCAAAATGTCAAAATGGAAGTTGAAGTGGAACGCTGCTGTTTTGCCCAGCCCTACTTGACAGCTCTCCACATACTGCAGGGCCTGAGCTGATTTAGCAAGTGCCAAGGCAGGTCCAAGGGCTGGGAAATGAGACCTGGAACCAGGGGGAGCCTGTGGCAGGGCAGGATCCGTATGTTCTGCACAGTGCTGTGGCCACACGTGCGAAAGGCCCGTGGGTGAGCGGTTACTTCCCCGGCACTCCCTCGGGGGGTCCCACTCTTGCAGGAGTCTCACGCTGTGTTTGGGATGCAGCTCCCCCGGGCTCCAGGCCTGCTCCCAGCCACGTGCCCAATGCCACGCACAGCTACAACCTCCATTCACGCTCCGCTCCACCCCCTTCCTCCTCCTCCACCCCCACCCCCTTCCCTAGTGGCCATGGCCTTTTCATCTGGGGAGACGGAGGCTGTGGGTGGGAGCCAAGCACAGCTAAAGACATGAGGCTTCAGAGCTGAGCTAGCATCTCTGCAGGACAAACATCAGGTCTGTGAGCCCAAAGAGCAGAGCTGGGCTGCGGCAGGGCACACAGCCTTGCAGAGAGACCGGCCACTCACTCCTGCATCCACTTCCCTTCTGCAGACCTTTCCAACACATGCTCTTTTGCTCTCTGTTGTTTGTCTTTTTATTATTTCATCACCCTCCTGCTCTCCTTTCATAAATATCCACTCACCTCTATTTTTCTGCTTCTCCATATTCCCTGACTGGCAGCGATACAGCCACTGTCTCCTTACAGCTGAGGTTGTCTCTCCCCATCTTTCTTCATCTTTCCCTCTCTCGCACACACTTGGTTTCAGGCACAGCTGGAATTTCTAATTTTCCCATCAACAGCGTCAGTGGGCTCTGAGGAAGCTCATCCAGCAGATACAGACTTAGGAGTCCCCTGCCTGGCAGCAGTGCACTGACACAAAGGTCTGCATTGTCTCCAGGTCCCTTACTCAAAATCAAGTCTTGGCACCAGGACTGGGGGACCTCACACCAGGGTGACGCTGGCTCTGAGGGGCTGTGGAATCTGCCCACAAATATAGATCTATTGTATTGGGCAGTGGCTAGGAAGGAGACATTGGGGCAATGACAACCAGCACAAAATGGAGGTGAGGCCGAGCAACAGAGGGAAGGGTTTGACATGGCTTTTGGGGTGAGGGGAGGGAAGAGCAGAATGACTGGGAGGAAAGACTGACTGACTCCCTTGCACTAATATTGTGATAATGGGAGTGACTGCATGACTGTATAACTGACTGACAGACTAAGTAGGAGCTATATGGCAGGATCTGGTCCATGAATGACTGGTGCCTTCCGAAACTGGGGTGGAGGGGGGGCACCACTTGTAGGTGGCAGCATTGGTGGTAAGTGGCAACTGTCCACAGACACCATTGGCGGTGTCACTGTCACAGGGGAGGTGGGTGGCAGGAGGTGAGTAGCGAGTGGCAACTGCCTGCAGAAGCCAGTGGTGGTGTTGGTGGCAGCCAGTTTCAGGGAGGGGTATGTGCTCCCGCCCAACACTTCCCCTATGAGTCACCTATGATCTGGGCAGTATAATCACTGAAGCCCAGCACAGATTGTGTTGTTACTGCAGAAGGTCACAGATAGTCCCAGCTGTGCACTTGGATCTCGTGGCAGCGCTGGTCTGGCTGTGCAGAACCTCAGGTGAGTCCGGGTGGGTGCACGATTTCCTGCGCAGCATCTAGTTGGCAGATCTGGGCATGGAATATTTTCCAGGCTCTTTCTCTGTTCTTTGATCCAATTGTACTCTGTTCTTCATGGTCTGTCTCTAGGACAGACAGTTTTGGGGTTACACTGAATCTGTACCATGACAAGATTCAGAGGCTCAAGTGAATGAAGCTCTGTAGCTCATTATTGCAGGGTCTATGCATGCACACAGTGAGAGATGGTCTCTGTTTGAGCTGGGATTAGGATCCTTCTGTGCCAAGCACTACACAGACACATAAGGAAAGGAAGATCCTGCCCCAGCAGCAATGTAGGGCCTGTTTGCTGAGCTCTGCACAAACACCTAGGGTGAAAAAGTGCTTAATTCAGTTGAGACAAGGTCACATTTAGCCAGGTGCTTCACAGACAAGTCTGGAGAGAGAAAGAAACTTAACAATCTAGGTACCCTGATTTCACTAGGTAAGAAGCACAATGGAGAGGGAAAAGGGTTATTATTCTATATTTAAACAAGGTGAATAGGTATATACTCAGAGGTTGCGTCTACAAGAAATGCTTACTACACAGTAGCCTAATAACACTGCGCAGGTGTGTTCAGGGCAAAAGCCCTGCTAATATGCTACTGTACAGTCTTGTCAGACTGCTGCACAGTAAGCATCAATACGAAACTGCCAGTGCTACCGTGCAGTTGTGTGAGTTACTGAGCATTGAAGTAGTACTTGGCTAACCAAGTACTAAACTTAATGCACAGTAACTAGAGCACATTCATGAATGTGTAGACAAGCCCACAGATGTGAAGGGACTTGCCAGAGACCCCATAGTGAGCTTACAGCGGGAAGAGGAACAGATTACAAGTTTCTTCATTCCTTATGCTACTTTCAGCCACAAAACCATGCTCCCACACCACTGCTTTCCAGCCTTCTCAATCACCCAGTGTCTCTTTCATACCTCTCACAAGGCCATCACTTCTACTGAGAAAATGCATCCAGGCAGCAGTGGCCAAAGCCACTCTTGCTTTCTGGCTTGGAAGAGCTGTATGAGAGTAAGGATTTTCTTGGCACTGCTCCACTCACTCCCCTGCATGCCCTCACTTCTTAGAAAGATTTACAAATAATTCAGGGCGTTCATTAATTAACACCTATCAAAGACATTGATGGGGAAATCCTGAATTTCAGATGTTCTCCCATTCTTGTCTTCATTTTTCTTGCTTAATGCCAAGTTCAAAACACCAGAGAAATCGTTCAGTAGGTAGAGAAAATTCATTTAGTCTTTCCGCCTACCTGGGTTCTCACTTCAATTTCTCCTCTCCTCCTCTGCTCCCTTCCTGCATCAATTTCAAGTGTCTGTTTGGGACTGTAAAACCCTCAGGAGGTCCCTATGCTGTCTTCTAGGAGTTCAGTATATCTGTGAGACTCTTGATCTCATTTGCTAGTTTGGTATGGTTATCATGTTATAGAAGAGATCAGGGGAAAGAGGAATGAGGCAGCATGTGAAGATGGAGAAAAATTAAAATCTGGAACTGAGTAGAATGAAGTGAGCAAGAATGTGAAGAGTGCTAGATCTGGGCACAGTGATAGTGCTGACCCTCAAAGGAAATGTTGGGGTCTGAGGGTTATGTTTAGCCAGCCCCTGTTCTCAGCAGAATGAGACTTCCAACGGTGCAAAGACAAAAGCAAACTTTATTGAAATTTTCAAAATATGAATAGTGCTAGCAAATAAGGAATAGCATCATATATCCAGATATAGAGGAGTTCATGTTTAGGGTAAAGATCTAAACTGATGCTTTAGAAATAGAAAGATGTAGGTGGACACTGCTTTTACCAAAGCAATAGTATATATGCAAACTATGCTGCAGGTTCGTTGACCTGCACCCTCCTTGCTATACTCATCTGATCAACCCTGGCAGGGCCACAGCAGTTTACTCTCTACTCCCTTAATAACAGTACATCCCCAGGCAGCCTGGCCAGAGAGATGATGCACTTTCACACAGAAATGGAATATGCTTCAAGTGTTGGCTGGATTTTCATTAGCTTTTGCAGATCTTCATTTCTCAATACATAACAGCTGCAGCGGTATTCTTCCTGTTTGACCTCTATACATTCTAAGGTCCTCATACCCAGTTCAGGTGGACACTGCTTTTACCAATGCAATTCTGTAGTTGCAAACTAAGCTGCAGGTTCTTTGACCTGCACAGTACTTGCTTTGCTCATTTGATCAACCCTGGTAGGGCCACAGAAGTTTACACTCTATTCCCATCTCTCAGAAGGCCCCTTAATAACACTACTTCCCCAGGAAGCCTAGCCAGTGAGGTGATGCACTTTCACACAGAAGTGGAATATACTAATAACACTACTTCCCCAGGAAGCCTAGCCAGTGAGGTGATGCACTTTCACACAGAAGTGGAATATACTTCAAGTGCTAGGTTCAGTTGCATTAGCTTCTGCAGCTCTTTCCTTCTCATACATACCAGCTGCAGCTCCATACTCCCTGTTTGACCTCTATGATTTCTAAGGTCCTCACAGCCAATACCCACATGTGCTGGGGTACAACTGTAACCAATGGTTGTGGCTAATGCATCACCTCAGTCCATTTTAAATCCAGTTTCCAAGAGTCTAACTGGCATTTGAAAAATTAGCATCCTCCACAAGAAACCTTTACCAATACAGTAACACGCTATAAGGCCGTGATTCGTTTTTGTGTCTGTTTTACATCTAGGATAGGAAAATCCAGACTGTTCTGCTAGAATGAAAGAACATCTTCTCCTGTAGATCACTGGCTCCTCTGGACCTGGGGTAGCGCAAGTGATAAGGCGCACGGTTGGCAGTCCAGAGATTACAAATACTGAGGCCAAAGCAGAAGCGCTCACTGTGCGGCCCTGTAGGACGCCGACAAGTCCGTGAATTCTGCTGGTATCTTGTCACAAGGA
>JAGPOW010003496.1:257554-267751 GCA_030014935.1 Caiman crocodilus | reverse complement strand
AGAATCCCCTATTCCAAAGAACACAGAGTATGTGTCCATATTAAGATAACATTTTTTTTTTCTTGGCATATGTATCCTTTTCAACCACCAAGCACCTCAGATGTAATTTGCGTATAACACATCAAGTCTCTGCATCTCGACCCCACTTTTCCACCGAGCACCCCCCTCCAACTTTCTGATTCTATACTTTTCTATGACAAAACCATTCCCCAGCATACAGATCCCACTATTCGCATTATCTGGCTCCAATGTTTCATAGACAGTCACAAGTGGGAATGATTCCTTTTGAGAAAAACAAGCTGCCATTACATTTCCCTCCCTTTATTTGCACAGCTGACCCTTTCATCCTTGCCTTTGTCCTTTCTCCCAGCAGGATGAAAGAGGGAACAGGAGCTCTGAGGGAGAGTTCATCCTACTGGGGCTTTCTGACAAGCCATACTTGGAGATGCTGCTTTTTGTGTTCTTTCTCATCTCCTATGTCCTTACAATGTTGGGGAACCTAGCCATCATTGTAGTCTCACAGCTGGACCCCAGTCTTAACACACCTATGTACTTCTTCCTCAGCAACCTTTCTATCCTGGACCTCTGCTACACCACCAGCACGGTGCCTCAGATGCTAATGAACTTCCGCAGTGCCCACAAGTCCATCTCCTGGGCTGGCTGTGTGGCCCAGCTCTTCATTTTTCTGTCCCTGGGGTCCACAGAGTGCCTCCTGCTGGCGGTAATGGCCTATGATCGCTATGCAGCTGTCTGCCAACCCCTGCACTACACAACAATCATGAGCCCCCGTCTCTGTTGGGCGATGGCAGGAGGATCCTGGCTGAGTGGCATCACCAATTCCATTGTGCAGACCAGTCTAACGCTGCAGCTGCCCTTATGCGGACGGAACCGAGTAGACCACTTCTTCTGCGAAGTACCAGCCCTGCTGAGGCTGGCCTGTGCTGATATCTTCATCAATGAAGCTGAACTCTTTGCCATCAGCGTGCTTTTCCTGCTAGTGCCACTGGGCCTTGTTCTTGTCTCCTATGGTTACATTGGCGCTGCTGTCCTGAGGATCCAGTCGGCTGAGGGCAGGCGCAAGGCTTTCAACACCTGTGCCTCTCACCTCATCGTGGTATCTCTCTTCTATGGCACAGCTATCTACATGTACCTGCAGCCCCCATACCACCACTCCCAGAACCAGGGCAAAATGGTCTCCCTCTTCTATGGCATCATCACCCCAATGCTGAATCCTGTGATCTACACACTAAGGAACAAGGATGTGCATGGGGCCCTCAGGAAAACACTAGGAAGATGGCGCTGGAAGTAGAGAGCATAAGTCAGAAAAAGAATGTAGGACTGGCAGTCTCGGGGCATCTGTGAATGGGGAAGAGCCTTCCCTTCCGGTTGGGGAAGGGTTCCAAACTTGCCAAAGGTCAGGACTGAGAAATGAAAACTAGGGCTCTTAAGTTATTATTTCCTGTTGAGCTTACTAAAAAAATATAAATCAATAAATAAATGCAACATCAACACATGGAAGACCATCACCAAGGACCACCCCAAATGGAGGAAAAAAGTCTGCTGCAAGAATCTCAGTACTTTGCAATCTTACAATGACAACAGAAGCAGCAGAAACAGCATGTTGTGGACCAAACCAAGACTCCAGAGCCACCCATCTTGCACAGAAACACATGCCCAAGTTGTAATAGAACCTGTAGATCCTGGATTAGCCTTGTCAGCCATCTTCAGAGCAACAGATAAGGCAATCATGGAAGACAATCATAGAAAATTAAGGTTGGAAGGGACCTCAGGAGGTCTATTCTGACTCTCTGCTCAGGACCATCCCCAACTAGGTCATTCCAGCTAGGGCTTGGTCAAGCTGGGCCTTAAAAACTTCCAAGGATGGAGATTCCACCACCTCTCTAGGTAACCCGGTCCAGTGCTTCACCATCTCAGTGAGAACGTTCTTCCTATTATCCAACCTAACCTTCCCTTGCTGCAACGTGAGACCATCGCTTCTTGCTCTGACATCTGACACCACTAAGAACTCCCCCTTCCCCCCCAAAATAAGCATCGAGTTTACAGGGAAAAAAGTCTTAATGCTGTTTGTGGGAATGGGAAACCTTGTCCAACCAGTTCTCCCAGCTCACTTCAGATGCACACTTAACAATTAGGACAGCTTTTATTGACACCTGCTGGGAAAAGCCCAGAACTGAACAGGATATCAAAGGCTTTTGTGATGTATCTTTTCATGGACCAACTGCATAGTTGTGAGAGGTGATGGACAAGCTTTTGGGCATGAAACACTCTTCCTCAAGTCTAAGGAAGGCAGACACAGAGGGCGGGTCTTTACATGCATTAACACACTTTAGTTAATGTGCATTAAATCTAGTACCTCTATTGTGGGGTATAGGAAAATGCATATCAGCCTGTCTTAATGCACATTAACCATAGAGCACAGTTTTTAAGGTTGTCTATACAAGTGTAGTGAGACTGCTCCAACACATAATTACAGCACATGAGACGGCTCCAGCACATTGTAATTATAGCACGTCAGAGCAGACTTGATTAAATGGAGTCTGCTGGAGAGTGGTAATCACTGCACTCCAGCAGACTCCAACATCACATGTCCCTGTGCTGAAAAATGGGAGTGTGGGCATTTTAAGTAAAGCTCATTCATTTTTCAGCACAGGGACACCAATACATGTGATGCTCCAGGTGCTTTAATTAAAGCAGCCCCCAAAGCCACTAATTAAAGTGCCCTGCCCATTCCCAAGCCTGGATCACATCTGTAAATGCCCAAAGTGATACTTAATGCATGTTCGCTGATTTTAATTTAATACAGATTAACTAAAGAGCACATTTTTAGCAATGTTTTAGCGTGCTTTAAAACAGCCTGATGCCTGTTAAAGTACATGTGTAGATGCACCCCTGCTGAGTAAGGTAGCAGAGAAAGGATTCCATGTAAATGCCAATAGTCTGCTTGGACAGAGGAGGGCTGTGAATTAAGAGCAAAGAGGTGTTATCAAAAGACAGACATGCAGTACAACAGGCAATCTAGTCAGTGGAAGAGCAAGACCGTTCAAGAAAAGAGAGGGTAGTTGTTACCTGTGAATTGAAGGGAGCTGAGTAGCAGTCTGTTTTAGCTTGTAATGAACCACAAAGCCACTGTCCATATTAAGTCCAGATTCCTTCTACTGTCTAAAATAAAAGGGCCAGATTTACAATGTTATCCTTCAGGGTGGTCCATGTCCTTTTTCCTTTGTGAGTGGGGTGAAGAGGATTGGGAATGAGAAAAGAAGGGGAGCACAGTACTGTTACTGTTACATTTGTAGCTTGAACGAATAAAGGCACAGTGTCTCCTTCCATTCAACTTCTGCTGGAAAGTCAAACATATGGCCTGTGGGCTGGATCTGGCCCATCATGATACCAGCAAGCAACTGGAAGTTTGGATGTGGCCAGTTCAAGAAACTGGGGCCCCTTTTGTCCTGGCAGACATGGTCAGGGGGAGGAGGGCAAGCAAGGCCTGTCACCACCACCATGTCCTGACCTCCTTAGCTCCCAACCTGCCACCACCCCCATGCTAGAGCTACTGCTTCGTCTACTGCCCCAGGAACCTGTGAGATCCTAGTGTCACACTGTTCAGATAAGCACAAAACAGCTGTTCAGCAAATACAAACGTAGCCTTAGTCATACTCTCAAGCAGGTGATCAGACTGGCTATCCAAACTGCATTTCTAGCCTACTCTTTTTATACATTACAAGTGCTTATATCAGACATAGATCACTGCATATTGCTACTTGCTGATGAATGATCTTAATAAATAGCTTTTGTGCCTAATGTACCCAGTTTTGATTATGTTGTTCCACATACTTTCCTCACGATCCATTGTGCCAGGGCACCATGCACCTTTACCTTTCTGATTAATTAACTTATTCATGCTGTCACCCCCTCCGTGTGTGTTGTATCAAGTTTGGTTACACCACCCCACATGCTCTTATCTACTATGACAGTTAGTACAGACTGCCCATCTCAAGATGTTCTTGAAAAGACCCCAAATGTTCTGATACATCGTGCTGCCCTTCACAGGACTTAGGGCCTCTGTGCTTTTAACTCTTCCAGGCCTGCCACCGTGGCCTACAGCCATGTTTCCCATGCAGGGACCAGAGCTGCTGCTGCAGTACAGATCACACGGCAGCACCGCCGGCTCTGGTAGGGGGAAATGCTGCAGTTGTGGCAGCTCTGGCTCTGCCACATGGTGGGAGCTGGACCTGTTGCAGTCATGATGTTCCCCATGCTGGGGCTGGACTGCTACTGCCATTACATGCATGGAGCTGCTGCTACTGCTACCACCACCGCCGCTGTGTGCCCCAGGCTGGATCCAGCCCAGGATAGAAGGCAAGTTTGACACCCTACCTTATGCCATCCTCCCATCTCCCTGTTACCCTTCCAGCACTGAAGAGGCTATATGATCCCCCATGTCTCTTTTTCCCCCCATGCAATAATTCCCAATCTCCCTTTTTTGCTACAGATGCAGTGCATGGATAGACCCAGGGTTGGATAGGCTTAGGCCTTTTTTGCTACAGGCCCAGCATTGTAGCCTGTCCCTTGTCTCCCATTCTCGGTGGGGCTATATGCATCTTCAAGTGCTTGTGGTCTCAGACACTTTTGCCTCCTCATACACTTTCTCTTCCTCTCTATACAGAAATGGCCCTGTTTGATGGTATGGCCCTGTTTGATACTTGCCCCTTCCTCCATATTAGGATCTCACAGCTTCCCCTGTCTGGAGTTTGGGGTACCCCCCCTCCCATGTTCCTCTCCACCCATGCAAGCAGCTGTCACTGTCCCCCATGCTGCACAAAGAGATGGGGAAGCTAAGATCAGAGCCACTTTCTGTGCATGCCCGAGTTGTACCCTCCACTCACACTTCCATATTTCCATGTTTCTGCAGTGAAGACCTTCTCGAGAGAGATGGGATTACTACTTTGAGCAAGACTTAGTATTCTGGGCTAGGAAGAGGAAGCAAAGCTATTGACTTTGGGTAAGCCACCTCCCCTTTCTGTGCCTTTCACCTTGTAGCAATTTATTCTGATAGCTCTTTAAGGGCAGCTCTTTATACCTTGGTCCATCATGATCATAGCTGAAGCAGGGACTCCCCTCTCCTTGTGCAGCATATTGTAGAATGGAGCCGTGACCTCCGTTAGGAGTTTTAGGTACTATGGGGACTATACAAAAATCATCATATAGTCAGGAGAGGAAGAGTTGTCTGTGGGTCTCTGTTGAAGAACCATGGAGGAAGCCCGAATATAAAAGAATGCATGGATGTCTCTTGACCAAGGATGATGAACACTAGAGCTGTGCAAAGCTTCAGTCCCCAATTCGATCTGGTGGAGATCTGGCGCAATCTGGTGGCCAAATCTCTGAATCTGATCAAATCAGAGGACCCTTTAGTCTCTCTGAATCAAATTGGAACTCTCCAAACCGATCTGGACAGATTCAGAGATTTGGACATAGAGACAGATTTAAATGTTTTTTCTACATACCTCTAGGTGGCAGGGGCTTGTGAGTGCTACAATGCTGGGGTGCATGAAGCATCCCACAGAAGCGTGGGAGACGCCCCAGCACCCTTGGCAGCAGACCCAGAAGTGGACCAAAAGTGGACCTGCACCCCGCCCCCCATCCCCACTCAGCAACTGGTGCCTCCTGGGCCTGGGGTGGCACCCAGTGTCCCCCTGCAGCCAATCACTGAGCTGGGGACGCACAGGGGGGCCTCCAGCGTACTGTCCAGCACACCCAGAAGTGAGCCACAAGTACTTCCAATCCACTTCCGGGTTTGCCGCTGAAAATCTGGAGGCCCCCCTGCGCTGCTGTGGGATGCTGCGTGCACCCTAACACTGCAGTGATCACAAGCCCCACTGGTTCCTCAAAATACATAGCAAAAACTTTTAAAGCTGTGTCTATTCCCGAATTACTGATTCTCTGAATCAGCATCAAATCTTCAGATTCAGATTCGGCCTAATCAAACCAGGGACAGTGATCCAAATCAACAAATCAAATCACTGTCCCTGATTTGGGCCAAATCCAAATTGAATAGGGCCTGCTTTGCAAACCCCTAATAAACACCATACAGAGAAGCCAAAGTGGATACTGGTTGCAGGGACTAGGAGGCAGACTTTCAAAGCAGTTCAGCATTTAATATGATTTGCCAAGTAAGCAGTTAACCTGCTTCTAAGATTTGGAAAATCCTACTACATGACAATCTTTATCCTTCTTGGGTTCTCAGCTCCTCCACTGCTGAGGCTACATCTACACTGCAGTCAGAGCTGTAGTTACAGCGCATGTCGCAAAACATGGGTTAGCGTCAGCTTAACTTGTGACTCAGTGTCAGCAAAGTTATGGTGACGTGGGATTCAGCTGCCCAGGTTGTATTCAGAGACCTGGGAAGGCTTTTTCAGCTTCAGATCATGCTGGTGCAGCTATGGGTTTCCTACCATCTGTCCCCAGGGTGGAGGGAGGACATTACCAGTGACTGGAAAAAAGTCCTTGGAGTCAGGGACGGACATACTCATTAAACTAGGCAAAAGAAGCATTTATTCCATAAAAATAAAGTGTCAGTGGGTGACAATAGTGAAGGACAACAAACTTATTCCTAACCTGGAGGACAAGTATTTACGTGGGTCAGGCCAGCAAGCAGTGGCAACGTATAGGGGTGCACAGGGGTGCATGTGCACTCTGAGAGCACTGGTGCACCCCCTGACCAGCTGCACTCGCCACTTAGGAGATGACGGGGGGGCAGATGGGAGCGCTGGTTCCCCCCCACTCTCCCCCGCAAGTGCTGGCTGATTGCTGCGATTGCTGCAGCCACTTGAACTGTGATTGCTGCAGCCAGTGGTTGCAGGGGGGGCATGTGCCTCCCCTGACTAAGGCGGCACCTGTCACCCATGCCAGCAAGTTCAGCAGGGTGGCAGCACAGGCTACCCACTTGTACATTTGTCAAGGGGACTGAAGCCAGGCAGGATGGTCACCATTTCCAAAGAAGCCTGGCTACATAGTGCAGATCTGGCAGCTTTACACTAGTTTGGTTACATCTACAAGACATTCAGTTGCATATCCCAAGCATGCTGTAGACACACAGGCTGAGGGCAATGGGAGGAAGGAGCTGTCTCCAGCAGCAGTGTGTCACTGCTCCATTCCCTTAGGATGTGGCATCAGCACTGGGAAAATGGCTATTTTTACTGTATCCATGATGGCTGAGAACAGGAAGGCCATGGAAAGGCAGGCAGCGTGCGTCATAGAATCCTAGAAGAGTAGGGTTGAAAAGGACCCTACTCTTGAAAGGAAATCAATTAGTCCAAATCCCTGCTCAAGGCAGAATCATCCTAGATTATGCCATCTCAGCCAAATGTTCATCTAACCTACACTTAAAAACCTCTAAAAATAGCAATACCACAATCTCTCTACGTAACCTGTTCCAAACCTTAAACGCTCTCATGGTGAGAAAATTCTTTAACATCCAAACTAAGTTTTCCCTGCTAATAATTTGAGACCATTGCTCCTAGTCCTGTCCCCTATGATCATAGAGAATACATCACGGTCCTCTTTATAACCGTCCACTAGAAATTTGTAAATGGTCAAATCTCCTCACAATCTTCTATAGAATAAATAATCCTAATTCTTTCATCTTTTCCTCATAAATGACCTTTCCTAGACTTCTAATACATTTGGTCGCTTTCTACTGGAGACTTTTTAATTTGTCCCAAGTACCGTTGGGTTTTTTTTTTCCCTTTTAGGATCTGTACACAAAGAAAGATGGCTCTGCACAGAGCTATGGGAGATGGAAAGCCATCTGCTAGCATTAGTATCCATCAAGCAGGGATAATACAGGCACTAAACCAAAATAATTCAGACTTTATTATTATTGAATGTTGACCTATCCCCCGAAATCTTGTCCCATTTCTATTTAATCTGAATATGGATAAAAGTGTTTCCCAAGATTTGGGATTTAGGATCATAGGACTGGAAGGGATCTCATGAGTCCAATCCCCTGCTCAAAGCAGGATCATCCCCAACTAAACCGTCCCTGCCAAGTGTCTGCCTAACCTGCTCTTGAAAACTTCCAAGGATGGAGATCCCACAGCTCGTCTAGGTAGCCTGTTCCAATGTTTGACCACCTTGACAGTCTAAAAGTTCTTCCTAATCTAAACCCCCTATCCTCTCTCTAATTGTCCTTCATGTATATGAAGACTTATCAAATTCCTGCCTGCCCACTCCCAGTCATCTCTTCTCTAGGCTAAATATTTATTTTGTTGTTTTCTACTAGACTCTTTCCTATCTGTCCACAACTTGCTTGAGGCAGAGGGTCTACACCACCCTCTCCAGCCCTTAAAAGCCACACAGCCTACAGTATCTTTATCCAAGAAAAGAGGAAAGTTTGTTCTGACCCTCTGCGTGCCTCCTTGCTGGCTCTCTGCTTTTGACTCCTGGCTTCAGCTGTAGCTTCTGATTATGGTAGGACCCTTGGCATCCTGATTCCGGTTTCCTGTTCTTGATTCTAGTTCAAATTCCAACTCTGGCCTATGCTTTCTGACCCTGGTTAATCCTTAGGTTTACTCTGTCTCTGGCTTAAGCGTGGACCATGGAAAGTCTCAACGTCAGCTACAGCTCTCAGTTCTAGTTCTGGCACCAGACCCCTCTGTACTCCCACTTCCTGGGAAACTCATTTTGCGTAGGTGCCTGAAACACAGGTGCAATCCACTAGGCCAGACACTCATGCTCCGGTCCTAAACATCATGTGAAATAACCCACCATGTCTCCATAATCCCAATTACATCATAATTCCAGTTTTACCAGGAGCATCAATTCTCCTTCTATTCCCTTTATTTCTCACATTAGCATATGAACACTTCAGGTATCCCACTTCACCTCCCTGGAACATTGCTAAAGCTTCTGCTATTGCTTCTGCTTACTAAGATTTTAGCCAGGTCCCTTGACTCTTTACCTGCTTCTGAGTTTTGCCTCCATCCCCTGATGGACATAGTTTAAACCCATTCTTAACTGGCTTTACAAGCCTGTATGTGAAGGCATGTCTCCCTCCCTGCCCCCACCCCCTATGTATTCATTCAGCGGACCCCATCTCTTCCCAACAATCCTTGTTCATGGAAGACCACCCCATGGTTAAAGACACCAAAGCCCTGCTGGCAATACCAACTATGCAGCCATGTGTTGATCTCAGGGTGGGTCTTGCAGTTTTGGGAAGGGGAGAAAGTCTTAGAGACTTTTCCTCTTCCAGCTTCAATTGCAGCCACTCCTGCTTCTGGAGGGAAACAACTTGTCTGAATCCTGATTTCATACAATAAAATGGGTTAGTGAAGGTACTCAGTTCTCTGAGATCAACCTTAGCCCCTCGCTTTCCCTTTTTCTCTCAAGTGATCAAGTATTTATATATGGTCCCTGCCAATTTGACCCATTTTCCTTGTGAATTAATCAGTCATCACTGATCCAAAAACCCCTGGGGTAGGCTGTTTTTCTAGTACTGGATATCATTATAAAATTCCTTCCACTCTCATGCTCGTCTCCCCTCCCATTTTAAATGATGTTCGCTCCACCTTATTTGGGAAGTAAGCACTTAGTTCAAACCTTCATTATACTTAAGGTTTTTTGTTTTGTTTAGTTGTTTTTTTTTAAATGACTACATGGACAGTACCCCAACAGCCCAACTTTTTCCTCATGAATAAGAACTAAATTGTTTAGTTCTTATAAATTATTGTCTTATTACTTATCTAAAAACTAAACTATTTAGTTCTTCATGAATAAGAACTAAATTATTTAGTTCTTCTCACCTCGGCAGGCCTCTGAAGCCTCCCGGGTCACACCCCCCATGAATTAAACAACCAGTTGGTTTCTGTAGTGTAGTGGTTATCACGTTCGCCTCACACGCGAAAGGTCCCTGGTTCGAAACCAGGCAGAAACAATTCCTTTTCTTTTGTAAGGAACCGGCAAGGGACTTTATGCTGAAGGGCAAACAGCATGGGTTTGTTAAGGGCAGGTCTTGTCAGACCAACCTGGTCGCCTTCTATGACCAGGTGACCAAATCCATGGATGGGGGAGCCCCTGTCAACATAGTCTTTTTAGACTTCAGGAAGGTGTTTGACACGGTCTCGCACCCCATCCTCATTAAAAAGATGGGGAGCTGTGGCATTGACCCCTACACGGTTGAGT
>JAGPOW010003496.1:162836-172991 GCA_030014935.1 Caiman crocodilus | reverse complement strand
GGAGAAGCAATGCCTAGGAGATGCCCAGAAGACTGGCCAGGCGCACTGCAGGGAACGTTTGGTGTCAGCGCATCACTGATCCAGTTCACAGGGAACTGGCTGAAGAGTACTTTATTTTCTAGGGTTGCTGGTTATAGCCATGATGGCCTAAGGCCATAGGCAGACAAGGTTCTTTGGGTAGGTGTGATATCTTTTGTTACACCAACTAAATAATTGGAAAAAATGTTCTTTGCAAGTTTCCAAACACAAACACCCCTCTTCTGGCATAGGGAGCGTCTCACAAATCACCAACAGACTCTCCCTATGCCTGAAGGTGCGTGTTTGGGCTTGAAAACTTGCAAAGAACATTTTTCTAATTCCACCTGTCTCAGAAGTGGACTACCCAAGTTCTCTAATGACACCAAACTTTGTGGTAAAGCATCTACACCTGAGAATAGGCTGGTGATCCAGGCTGACCTCGACAAGCGTAGAAAATGGGCAGATAAAAACCTGATGACATTTAATACAGAAAAATGCAAGGTGCTCCACTTCGGGAGAAAAAACCCGCATCACACTTATAGGGTCAGCAGTGCTATATGCTCACTAGCATCACGGTCAAAAGGGACTTGGGGGTCATGGTGAACATGATCCACCAATGCAGTGTCGCAACTGGTAAAGCAAACAAGACGCTGGCTTGCATCCATAGATGCTTCTCACATAACACTCAGGATGTCGTCCTCCCGCTGAACTCCGCCTTGGTGAGGCTGCTGCTGAAGTACTGCATCACTTCTGGGCTCCACAATTTTAAAAGGATGTGGAGAAGCTTGAGAGAGTCCAGAGGAGAGCCACGCGCATGATCAGAGGGCAGAAAAACAGGCCTTACGATGAAAGGCTGAGAGCCATGGGACTTTTCAGCCTGGAAGAGTACAGGCTCGGGGGGATCTAGCGGCTGCCTCTAAGTACATAAGGGGTGTACATCAGGATCTGGAGGAATGCCTGTTCACCAGAGCGCCCCAAGGGATGACAAGGTCCAATGGTCACATACTCCTCCAAGATAATTTCAGGCTGGACATAAGGAAAAACTTTACTGTTTGAGCCCCCAAGGCCTGGAATAGACTCCCTCCTGAGGTGGTGCAAGCACCTACTCTGGACTCTTAAGAAACATTTGGATGCTTATCTTGCTGGGATCCTTTGACCCTAGCTGACTTCCTGCCCTTAGGGCTAGGGACTGAACTCGATGATTTCCCAAGGTCCCTTCCAGCCCTTATGTCTATGAAATCTATGAACTATTTAGTTGGTCTAATAGAAGATATCACATCTACCAAAAACCCTTGTCTGCCTATTTTCCAGGTCCACTTTTGAACCATTCCAGGCAGATTTAAACTAGTATAACAGACTTGTCCAATTTTTTCTGCACTCAAGGCACCCCTTGACAGACTTGTAATGTCCCTCTGAAAATGTTAGGACTTAGTTTTCACTCACTCTTTGACTATAAAAAAATAATAGAGAAATTCTCAATTGCAAGGAATTCAGAAAGACAGTAATGGGTCAGGATGTTATGACATTATGAATTCAGGATTTAAGATCTCTGGGTTTATTTTCCAATCGTATTTGCACACCTAATATTCCTAACACTGTGTGGCACCCCATGGCAGCCTTGAAAGGCTCTCAGGGCACCCTGGTTGAGACTCACTGCTCTGTACTCTGGGAAAGCAGTTCTACCCCCAATCCACTTCAGCTCCAGGCTTAGCAAACATAGCTGCTCTTACTGCCATCTTTTGGCAGAAAAATATAACTGAAAATTATCTCTGGTCACATTTACTGATGAAATAAAAAACTCAACTAGTTTGCCCATTCCATAGAATAAATGAGCACCTTTGCCCTGCTTCTGCTTTCTGTCATTTTATCTATGTGGTCTATGTTATTTTTTTGTTTGGCAGTAGGGCAAAAAACACTGGGAATGAAAAAATAAAAAGAAAGAGCACGGGTATGTGGAAAATGTATATATGGTAAGTACTTAAGTTATCCACTGGATAAAAAGCAGAGTCCCACACGTTATTGCTTTTGTAGCATGAATGAGTACGATATGCCAGGGGCCTCTTCCATCCTTCCATCCCCCTGTGTTTCAGGATGCCCTGCAACCCCATACCAAGATCTCACAGCTTACACTTCCTGAAGATGGGTCACCCACTGTGTACTTCTCCCACCCACACAAGGGGCTGCCATTCTCTCCACCGTGCTAGAGGCTCTGTGTGCACGCACGAGTTTCACCCTCCAATGAAGCTCAAGCCAAGTGAGCAAGGGCAATTTGAGTAAGAGTTAGTGTCAGGGCTAGGAAGAGGAAGTACAGCTACTGACCTCCTTCATGACTTCATGTAAAACACACCCCTCCCTTTCTGTGCCTTTCATCCTTTGCCAGCATACAGTGCTCTTTATGGGCAGTCTCAGATGTCTCTATGCAGCACCCAGTACAGGGAGGCTCTGATCTCAGCTTGATGCAGGGAAGGTCTCTTCCCATGTTTGTGAAGCATCTGGCAGAATGAGGCCATGATCTAAATTGTGAGCTTTGGGTCTTCTTGTTAAGTATAGTGTCAGAGTGCATCTGAGAGGGGGATTTGTGTGTGGGTCTCTAGTGAGGAGCTATAGAAGAAGCCTCTTTGTGAAGGAATGCATGGATGCATCAATGAGGATGAATAAGGGTGAACACTGTGCTGGAGGTGGAAGAGCACTGATGTAGGTTAAGGGGGTTAGGAGGTAGATTTTCAAGACAGGTTGGCAGCTAATTCAGATAGCCATTTAGTATGATTGTTAGTGGGAGCTGTACACATTTAAATTGCATAGGTGATATTGTAAATACTGCTAACAACCTTGTATGCCTATATATTTTTGAAAATATCTTCCTGAATTCCTCCATCTTTCAGGGTATATCCTCATTGTACACACAAAAACTAGCTTTAATTTATCTTGGAATCACCTATCAATGAAGTTATGGTGACATGATGTAATAGGATAGGTGCCCCAGCAGCGGCTGTGCCACCCCCTTCATGGTCACTCTCTGCTCCTCTTCTGATGTGGCTTTAGATACCCCCATCTACCCTTGCCCATGAATGACATGTAACCTTGGCACTTGGCAGGGCACCGTGGTGGCCGAAGCATGGCAGTGCTAAGCAGGAGAGCTCCCACAGAATATGCCTGCATTGTCGGTGGTGAAGTTCGGGGTGGTGGGGTGGAGGGGAGCAAGCGCTGACCAGAGGTTGGCAACCACTTGCAGACACTGCCAGCAGCATCAGTGGTGGCCAGCAGGGATCACAGACTTCCCACAGATGCTGCTGGCAGTGTTGGCAGCAAGGTTGGGAAGTGGCAACCAACTGCAGGTGTTGCCAACAGTGTCAACGGCGCCTTTTGGTAGGGGATGCACCGCCACGCTACGCATTGCCTCTGCTCGATTCTGCCATGCCTTGGTGCTCTTAATAAAATTTGGGAAGGGAGGTTGTCCCAGGGCTCTAAAGCAAGTTTCATGCTGGTCTGCTGCCAGCAGATCTCCTCAGATCCTTTCAGACTCACTGCAAACTTCACACTTAATAGGTCAACCAGGCTCATACATGTCCCCTAGGACATTGATTGCCTTAGGGGCTAATCGCAGCCTCCAAACCTCCCCTACAGCCATGCCCATGCCTTGAGGGTGTTTCCAGCCATACTTAAGTGAGCACCTTGCCCCATGCCACCAGGCTGCCTTAGACCTCCACTCCCTTGTTGGGTCCTTGGCCTTCTCAGCTTCCAACCCCACTACTCTGGCTGGTCCCTTTGGCCTTGACCCACCACACCAGGCCTGGCTTCTCAGGCTCTGACCCTTGTCTCACCCTCTTGGGCTCGTATCTCCATCCTTCACAGGTTCATGGTGCCTCTGGCCTCCAAACTCTGCCTCTCTGGGCTGTGGCTCTCTAGCCCTTTTTCTGCCCATCATGAACTGTGGGTCCTTGACCCCAACTTTGCATCTCATAGACACTGGGTACTTGGCCCTATCTCTGTTGCTTTCTCTACTGGTAGGCCATTGGCCCTGAGTTTTGCCCTCTTGGGAAAACTGAAGCTTGCACCCAGCTCCAGCAAGCTCATGTCTCCATGGCCCTCTGGGACCTCCATATCCCATCTTTTGAGTCCCACTCAGTCCACCAGTTTAAGCTATAAACAAAAATCATAAGCCAAACAGCTGCAACACAAACTACTCCACTCTGTTCATATACATCCCTGACATACCTGCAGGTCTCCCATCAGCTCCAGGGACCTGCTGGCAGATTTCTGCAGGCTCCCAGCTTCAGAGCTCTTTCCCCTCCCATAGGGCCAAAATAACCACTCTGGTTCAGTCCTGGGCCTATGTATCTCAGACCCTTCCTGTTCCCAGTCAGGTAACCTCCCCAGCTGCCCACAGCTGCTTTCTGTTTAGTCTTGCTGGCTTCACCCCATGGTAGCTCACTGCTGCTGCCTGGCTGCTGCAAGAGTGTCTGCCCAGCTGATTTTGCGGGCAGATCCTGGAGCCAGCTGCTACTTTCACCAGCTGCATCAGCCCCTCCCTGCCTCTGATTGACCAAGGGGTCCCTGCAGTCTCACCCCTCCACGCATTTTTCCAGATGGCCGAAAAACCACAGCTAAATTACCCTGATTAAACCCGGGGAAACCATTAATTTGGAGATTATTAAGCGTGGATTAATGGCTTCCCGGACTTCCCAAGGTAATTAAGCCATAGTTTGGGGCCATCCCCAAGCTAGACCATGGTCCCGGGCCGGCTGTGGCAGGAAGCTGGAAAGCTGCAAGCAACTGCACTGAGGTCCACAGACCCCCAGCAAAGCTCATTGCCAGCGGCAAGTGTGTGCATACAACAAGCTGTGCTGGCCCTCCATGGACCCAGGTGCAGCGGTTTGCCCTCTTCTGGCCCCCAGCCACAGCCAGCCTGGGACCATGGTCCAGATACTGTGCAATCTCCCCACCCCCTGCCCTGGAACTGGGAAAAATAGGGGTCACCCACCTCTGCAGTTATGAATCTTAGGAGACAGGAAGGCCAAGGCAGGCCAGGCAGATAATGTGCAGCCTTTAAGGTTCTGCCCACGCAGGAAGCTAACTTTGCACAAAGGAGACGGGAGCTTTTGGAAGTCATCCCTCAGCACTGGTATTCATCAAACAAGAGTAACACACACACACACATACACACACACAGAGGTACACAATCTTTTAGATATTCCTTGCAGTATTCAATATTGATCTAACCCCCAAAATGGTATTCCATCTCTATTTAATTTGAATGTAGATAAAAAGTTCCCCAAGTTTCTGGATTTTTGCTGGTTCCATTCAAACTTGAGCCTCCTCTTGATTTTTTGTGGAAAAAAACAAACTTCTGAATCTTCTCTCCAGATTATGTAAGAGGTAAATGGAGCTGTTAAATTCTCTGAGACTAACTTTGCCCCTAATATTTGCCATTTTTTGCATGAATTATCAAACAGTCATATACAATCCTTGCAGGTATGCCCATTTTCTCTATAATTAATAAGTAGTGACCTAAAATCACTTAATAGTATTTGCAAATAAAAGTTACACCAGCTCTAATGTTCTCAGTATTTCAGTGGCAAAATTACAGAACTCAGAAAGAGTAGTAACATGTTCACTGAAAGCTGTCTTCTGAGCCAAAGTTAAAGTTTTCAAGCTTTTTTTGGAGTGTTTAAAGTGACATTTCATCTATTGAAATTGCTTTAAGATAATACATAAATAGTGCAGAAGCAAGCTGCCTTCTTTACAGTCTACCTTACATTGCCATTTCTGTGTTCCTTAAGTCTCATCTTTCATTAATAATAGAGATGAAGCTTATGCCTCACATGGGGCTGGTTCTCAGCAGGTATAAACTGACAAACATACTTGAATGCCATATACAGGCCTAGGCTGATTTCCAGTAGCTCAGAAATTGAGACATACTGCAGATTTCATTTAAAGCAGGTACATCAAATGAATGAAGAATCTCTAGCCAGATTTCATTAGCTTAACTGTTCTGACACTAAAAGGAGACATCAACACATTCACTTTTAGGTTCACATGATGAAAAGGGTCCAAGATCCCTTCTAAGCTTAAAAGCTCTTTGCAGCTGCTTATGAGAGTTTGTTTCAGCAAAATCTTCAATAGGATTTCCAAATACTGCCTGGCTCTGGCATTCACTGGAATTCAACCTTTACATGGCTTCAGAGCAAGGGCCACCCTGGTGCTTCTGCCCTCTAAGCTGCCCTTTCTTTCCCCCCAAACAAAACTATCTCGAGCTGCCTCACTTCCCTCCAGTCAACCCCATCTATGCTACGTTTGTCAGCAAGAGATAGTTAGCCACATAATCTGAAGCTAGGCAGAAGACAGGGCAGATTTGTCCCTTGTAAATAAGGGACTTCACAGCCTCATGCTTGTCAGTGTCATTAGGCATAGATATTTCGGTCTTCCATGTATTTGGCCAGGTCCCAAACAGAAATTTCCAGGCTCAGTCCCTGGAGCTGATGACAGGTTTAGAAATCACTGGTATCCAAGAAGAGAGAATTGAATGTCCTGGTCGTAGCATGCTGAATAATTGCAACTCCATCTGATGTCAATAGAAGCTGCGGGTGCTCATGCTCATCCCATCTGGAGAACAGGCCTTTTGGGTCTATCCAAAGTACTGTGAGAGTGATTCAGCGCTGTTAAGGTTCCATTTCAATTTGCTTTATAAGCCTAATTTTGGTTCCCTTGTAAAGCTGACCGGTGACATTGCCCTAAGCAGTGACAGGCTAGGTTTGTGACTGAGAAGCAGCTTTTCTACAAAATCTGGACTTACGTAGATAATGAGTTCTTAAGTATTAGAAGTTCATTACAGTTCAGGATTTTTTTCTTTTTTTATACTCAAGAAAAGGTCTTTTATGTGGGAGTATGTGTGTACTAGCCTGAGCCAACCTTTGGCATTCCAGTTACTAAGCTGCCAACTGCCCTGTATTTGTTTTTCTGGAGGAAGCATGACGGCCCACATGGATGAGTCATGGCAGAGAGCTGGGCATCCTTCCATTGCATGTAGACATCAGAGCCTTACACTGCACACAAAGCCATTATGTAACTGCAAGAGAATGGCTTTCTCCTGGCAAAAGGAGCATGGCACCTTCTGCTGTTTGAAGGAGGCGTGAGTCCTTTTGAGCATTAGTAGAGAATCAAGCAGTAGGTAAAAACTGCCTTATTTTCTTGCCACTTCTGCTTTCTGCTAAGGAAGCAAATGTGATTCCTATTAGTGAGGTTTGGAGCCTGCAGAAAGAGCTCCCAGCTCTTGAAGCTGCAAAGCAGCCAGTACCCATGATCAAAGCAATGGTTTATTGAAGAGATCTAAGTTAACAGGATGCCCAAGCCAGGGAAAGCCTTTATTTGCTTTCTGTGTCATGCTCTCCAGATTATCCTGGAGCGTGCTGCAGAGGGTTCTGGATCCCTTTTGTAATGATCTACAATGGGGTCATCCATCTGGCAGCCCAAGGGCCTCTCCCCATTGCTGCACAATGCTGCAAACACACACTCTGCAGATAGATAACATGAGCCATTTGAGGAAGCGGCACATAAAAATAACAAATATGGATAATGTCTGCAAATTACATTATTCATAGTAAATATATATAGTAATATTGCAAATAGGAGGTCTTCCATTTGTCAAGGAAAGGCCTTATGTATACACTGAGCAGACCATGTACACATTTGGCAAGAATGGTTCTTTTAACTAACAAAGAGTATAGGGATAATAGATGTATACTATGTTTGCAGCCTCCCTGTCACGTGATATAGCACAGGTGCTATGCAAACAACAAGCAGGATTGTACATCCTTCAGATAAGATATGCATGGTCAGCAAACAGATGCCACAAATTTGTTAAATACTGTATATGCAGCAAACATGCACTACAGCAAACACACATACATGGAGATACGTGCAGACTAATTGCAGCGCTAAAAGGAATAGAAATGAAATTCTCTGCCAGATGCCAGGTCCATGCTGCAAATCAGTCTAGCTCTTTAAAAATGCCCTAGAAGCCTAGAACTAGCTTTTTGCCAGGGCAGGACAACAATCTCTGAGGCACGTGGAGAAATATGCAGGTGCATGGAAACTCGTGATCGCTTGCTACTGTGACTTTTAGAATTTGCCTGAATAATCTTATTTACATTCCAGTTTAGGAGAAAACAAAGTCCATGCCTGAGAAAGCGCTTAGAAAAGGAATTTTTTCTGGTGCATGACCTTTGCATTACTTGGAAAAGGACCTGCAGATCACTTTGGGCTGGATAGGCTTGTTTGCAGGGAATTGCTCCTTGTATGCATCTGAAAGGTAGCAGAGGAAGCAGGTGAAATGGCTAGAGGAATGGCACTGGGAGAAAGGATTCCTGGGTTCTGTTCTTAGGTCTATGACAGAAGGAGCTGTAATGGTTAGAGCAATTAGAAGAGCTGGGAATCAAGCCTCTTGGGTTCTGATCTTAACACTGGGAAGTTTGGGGGGGTTGCATTTAATTCCCATTAACCAAAATCATATATTACAATACGAGAGCAATTACAAGACAATAACCATGATCGCTATACCAATGTGTTTCAACCTGTGGGTCATCACACAAAACTGTGTCACAAGAATGCATGAAAGGGTTGCGAACAAACTTTAAAAATGGATTCTCCTTTAAAAGAGGGAAGCCATGGGAAACCGTGGCTTTTCCCCCCGCAGGCTGGCAGCGCTCCATCCTGCGAGGGGCTGCTTGGGCCTCCCCACCATGCCCCACACCGCGCCACCCCACACACTCAGCCCCTGCCCCACACCCCCGGGGCCTGGCAGGAAGCTGGTTGGGAACCAGGGGCACTGGGCTGGAACTGGTCATTGATGCTTACAAATGGGTTGTGATACAAAAAAAAGGTTGAGAACCACTGGGCTGGAGCAATGACACTGGGAGGGTTCCTGGGTGCTATCTGTAGGTCTATGACAGGAAGGAGATGTAATGGTTAGAGCACACAAAAGAGCTGAAGGCGGTGTTGCCAAGTCTTGCAAGAAAAAAAAGCGACACTGCCTTTAAAAACAAGTCCAACCCATTTGAAAGAAAGGGGCATGTGGAGGTGCTGCAATTCTCAAAAAATTAAAGCAACTTTAAAAAAACAGAAAAAAACCCCAGGCCCATTTCCACTTATTATAAGCAGAGTTGCTAACACTGGCTGAGAGTCAGGCCTCCTGCGTTCTGGTCTTAACAGTGGGGAGGGAGCGGGTGTGTGTTCTGGTCTTAACACTAGAAAGGCGTGTCTGCATGTGCATGTTCACACTGGGAAGGGGGGTGTGTGCGCGCGCGCACGTAACAAAAACAATAGATTGCAATATGTTAACAGTTACAACAATAATGGTAACAATACTAATACAGCGAAGCACCTGACCAGGCAGCGACATAGGGCTGGGCAGCTACAAGCCCGCCTGGCTAACCTGGTGGCAGGCATTTGGAGACTGGCACAGCTCTCTGGGTCCAGTGGACAGTACTATGGGGTTTGGCTTAGGGCCCTGCCCCTGCCCCCACTGCAGCACAACCATGGTCACATGCAAGGCTGCAGGGAGCTAGGTGCCGGGAAACGCGGCGAAAGCAGCGGAAGGACCGCGACAAGCAGAACGAGCCCAGGAATGAGCCAGAGCTCCTGGGAAAGGGGCGGGGCTATCGTGAGGGGGCGTGGTCAGAGCTGCGGAGGTGGAGCCGGGGCTTTCCTTCCTCGCGTCTCTCCGGCCCTCAGGGTCAGACTATTTCCACCAGCGGGGGTGGTGATGGAGGAAGGAATAATGAAAGCGTCTGTCTCCCGTCTGCGTTGACATGGTGACAGGGGCGAGGCACCTCACAGCGCGGGGAGGAGGAATAGCCTCTTATTTCTGTCGGAGACATGAAGTGAATTTACAGCCCCCCCATCAAGGACAGAATTGGACGGTCCAGCCCCCGCTCTTGACTGGGAGGCGGAAGAGCCCATTCCACTTAAAGGGGGGAAGGAGAGGGCGCATCAAATAACTGTCAACATGTCAAAGCGAGAGGAATGCTTCAGGGCAAAGGGTCGCAACGGAATAGAAAGCGACTCAGACAATCAATTTGAAGTTAAACTACGTCTCTTTTGCAAGCAGGGTTCCCGCTCCCCCCTCCTGCATCCCAAATG
>JAGPOW010003496.1:147080-158539 GCA_030014935.1 Caiman crocodilus | reverse complement strand
GGGGGTTCTAAGTGCTGGAATGATTTGGCCTGAACATGGTGGCATGGCTAGGATAGCTTTAGGATGGAAGAGCACTCTATAAATACAAGATGGGATTCTCTATGCATGGCAGGACCTACAGCAGTGCTTCTCAAACTCTTCCTCAACATGACCCCATTTCCTCAGCGTGGCCTCATACTACCAACCCGCAGTCCCCCATCCTCCAGGTGCTCCAGGGCCAGGGTCTCCACCCCCCAATAGCAGCCCCCTCTCCACCCCCCCCAATAGCACCCGAGCCCTGGCTGCTGCCTGTGGGAGGCAGTGGCAGCTGCAGCCAGAACAGAGTGCAAAGCGTAGCTCCCCCCACCCGTGGGTGGCAAGGCCGGAGCAGACCCCATTGGGCGGAGGGGGAGTGGGGTGCATACTGCTTGTTGCGGGTTTGGGGCTCCCTGCCATGCTGCCCTCCCTCCAGGGGCTTTGCTGCTCAGCGGGCAGGCCCCAGCATGGGGGGAGCACTATGCCGCTGTGGTCGCCAAGGTGAAGCGCCCCTTGCCTGCCCAGTAGCAGTGGAAGGGGGGCACAACTCCACACTACTGTTGCTGTTGTGCCTCACTTCAGTGGCCGTGATGGCACGGCACAGCACTCCCTCCTGCGCCAGGTCCTGCCCACTGAGCACACACATGCATGTGGCACCCCCTGCCTCCGATGGCCCTCCCCTGCTCCCAGCAGGCCCTTGCAGGCTGGAACTCTGCCCGTCTGCAAAGGGAAACCCACGTTTTCCTGCGCTTTTTTTGTCATTCTGGAAAACGCAGATATGTGTTTATTATGACCCCATCTGCTGATGATGCAACCACATTTGCAATCACAATGCACAGTTTGGGAACCACTGACCTACAGGCTTTTATATCCTGGGTACAGCCTTTACAAAGCAATTGAGGACCAGTCCGGGGTGGGCAAAATGTGGCCCAGGGGCAGGATACAGCCCGTCAGGCCATTCTATCCAACCCACGGGGCCCCTAAAAAATTTAGAAAATGAATATTTATCTGCCCTGGGCTGCCTGTCATGTAGCCCTTGATAGCTTGCCAAAACTCAGTAAGCTGCCCTCTGCCCAAAATAATTGCCCGCCCCTGGACCAATCCCCGCCCTGCAGATATCTTGGCCTAAATATCACAGACCTATAGTGGAGGAAGGGTCATTCTTCCCCTTGTTACAGTGGGGGGCAGCAAGGAAGCGATTCACTGACTTGCCCATACTCTCACAAGGAATCTGGAACAAAGCTGAGAACTGCCAGTCTAGTCAGGAAGTCAGGATCAGTGTTTACTACTGCAAGACCAGCCACCTCCTCTGCATTAGTAACTTTACAGTGTTGGGTCTAAAAGACTTGATTGCTCCAGAATTGTATGTTTGTCATTTCTAAATGCTTTGGCAGCTGGGCATGCTAAGTGTATCATGACCACAGCAAGCAAAATTAGGTTAGATTATTATCTCGAAAGGCTTTAGTGATTTAATGTGCCTCCATCTGTTATTAAGAGGTGAAGGGGCGGGGTTTCAGGCAAGGCTTGCTAACTAATGGCAAGTTGGCGTGACAGAGAAATCCAAGGAGGCTGTTCCGGGTGGTGGGAGGTGAAGCGGGGAAGTTTCTCACACCTGCAATAGGCAAGAGAAAGTGCTGAGTGATGAGGGCTTCAAGAACATTAGCTCTGTCAATCTCTTCATACCTAGTCTGCAGTCTCTACTGATTTTTCTAGCATTATGTTCCCTGCACATCCAGCTCTGCTGGTGTCCCCTAAACCTCTCCAACAGTGTCCTGCTATCCCAGCCTACCCTACAATATAGCTCTACCAAAGCCCCCCAATCCTGACATGCAGCCTTCTTGCTATTTCAGCTCTGTTCCTCACCTCACACAACTCTGCAGAACCCCCTCAGTCCTTTAGTTAATGTCTCGCTCTCTTTTTCTCTTATTTCTTCTTTCTCTCTCCAGATACATTAACACCTACCTCCTTGGGCCATGGCTTTCCTCTTTCATAGAATCGTAGAAAATAAGGGCTGGAAGGGACCTCAGGAGTTCGCATCTAGTCCAGCCCCCTGCTCAAAGCAGGACCAACCCTAGCTAGATCATCCCAGCCATGGCCTTGTCTAGCCTGGTCTTAAAAAGATGGCAATGCCAGCACCTCTCTGTAATATGGTCCAGTGTTTTTCTACCCTTCCAGTGAAAACATTCTTCCTAATATCTAATTAAGCTTCCTTTGCTGCAGCTTGAGACTGTTGCTTCTTGTTCTATCACCTGTCACCGCTCAGAACAGTCCAGCTCCATCCTCTTCCGAACCCCGCTTCAGGTAGCTGAAGGTTGCTATTAATTCCCCTCTCAGTCTTATCTTCTCTAGTCTTCTAGTCTCTTCTCTTTCCCAGGAGTGGCAGGCCAAGACAGAGAGGGATCCTTTCTTGCTGCTTTTACAGCAATGTTGTCAGCTTGTTCCTGGTCTGCAACAAGGCGCACCCAAGGGAATTCTTTGTCCAGTACTCAAAGGATAGGGAAAGGGCCAAGAGCCAGGCTCTCCAGCCTTGGGGGTATTGTCAACTTTAAATTGTGTAAGTGATGCTCCTCTCTGCCCTACAAAGATCTGCGTTGGGAAGGTGATCTGGGTCAAGTCTGCCAAGTGTACTAGGTTAATGTTGGGATTGCTGGGAACTGGAGGCTGTCCTTACACCACGTTGGACAAGACTTGAGTAATTGAGTCTGCTGGAGCATAGTAATTACTGCACTCCAGCCAGCCTCCACTTCTCATGTATCAGTGTCCCTGTGCTTCAAAATGGCAGCAGGGTCACTTGAACTAAAGTTTGTTCGATGAGCTTTAGTTCAGGTGTCTCCACCACCCTTTTGAGGCACAGGGACAGTGATACATGAGACCATGCAGTGCTTTAATAAGAGCGGCTCTTGGAGGCAGGAGTGGTGTGTTGTCCCACACCAGTGGCATAAGCTGGCACAGGAACCTCTTGCTGTGGTCAGTTGGCCTCCAAGGTTTGTATGTGGAGACTAAACCTCTCCTCCTGTTGTATGTGTAGCCCAGTTGGTGGCTTTTCCTTCCATCGAGCTTGTGGGGGCTGAGAAACGCTGGCGGAATGGGGCCGCTGATGGAGTGGAATTGAGGCGCTAGACACGCAGGTTGTTGGAAGCAAAAAAACCCTTTACAGTCCTTAGGCTGTAGGCACGTTCCTTGAAGTTTACAAAACTCAAGCAGGAACTCAGGCACACAGAAGCTCACACTCACGCAGGGCATGGGGCATCGGATGGATCCGGCAGGGAGTCATTGTCAGTTGATCAGGCCTCCTTTGTGGCTTGGAAACACATGCAGGATCTCTCCTCGTGCGTGTCCGAGCTCTCCTCTGGTTTGGGCAGGCATCGCCCAAGCCTCTTATTCGGTCAGTGGGCCAATTGCCGACCAACACATATGCATAATTTAATGTGAGCCAATTGCAAGCATGCACTCGCCGGTGCAGCTGCAAGGTTTTGGCATGCTCTGACTGTGCACTGAAACTTTTCCCGTGCTACAGGGGAAAATCCCTGCATCTGTGCTCGCAGTGTGCTCAGCACAGCTGTGCCGAGGCATCTCTTAACTGTTTTGCACAGACAGAGCTCAGGAAAACATCTGAGAAAGAACCAATTAATGCAAGCATGTCTTCCAGGTGAGGCGCCGTGGGGAAGTTGCCTGGATCTTCCCAAAATTTAGCACTATACTGTGTTTTATGTCTTTCCCTGTTAGAATTGGGCACAGCGCCTGATTGCTTTGCATGTTTAAGAGCTAGTATAGTCTCCTTCTATCTGTGGCACCTTGGGGCAGTTGAGCAGGGCAGATTCCAGACCCTACTATACATGATGGTCAGGATGGCTCCCTTACCTGCTCTTTGGTTGATAGTAGGCAGAGGTAGTTAATGTTGTTAGTCTGAAGTCAGGCAGAAGGCAGGAAGGGATGATATTTTAGAGCCTCTACCCAGCCAAGGCACAGCAAAAGCTTTGTTATCTGGCACCCACAGGGAATGGAGGGTGCTAGATAACAAAATATACTAGTTAATGGAGCAGCCTGAACAGGCATCTTTGCCCATTTTGGCTGTCGCCCTTCCTGTGGGCCCCGAGGGACAGAAGGGGAGACCCGCGCAGGCGGCTATGCCCTGGGCAGTGGGGGTTTGGCAGCACAGGCTGCTTTCCCCCAGGTTGTGGGGGCTCCACAAAACCAGATTCGCCACGGTGGTAACTTTCAGTTTCACTTTTCCCTTACAAGCTGGCATCTCAGTTAACAGAGCATTCTGGCTTGTAAGGTGCCAGATAACTCGGCTTTTACTGTACTACCATTCACTGCCTCCTGATTAGCCTATAGGAGGTATACCTGTTAGTGAATTGCTTGGGCAGCGCGACTACAAGCGATGGGAAGAAATGAGATATCAGATTCCCCTGGAACGGTGAGCAACTATGAAGGAGGTTTCTGGATTGTGCTGGCCCTGATCAAGCTGCCTAGCCATGTCTGGACATGTGTCAGGGTATGAGTGTCATGAGCCATGTTGACATGGCAGCTTCCCTGGCTCAACAGTTTCTCCCTCTGCCCATACCAGTCTGCCGCTTTAAAAAATAGTCTCATAAGGAAACCTGCATCCTGAAATGCTAGGGCAGTTTCCAGCTTCAGCAGCCCCTTTCCTGGGCATCAGCACAACAGGATGAGTAGGGGGACCCTGCCAGAAGCCCCCAGCTGGGAAGAGGAGCCAGAAGGCACCAGCCTCTCTCTCATCTGTTTCCCATGCTCACAGACCCCCTCCCCCCATCTCCCAGGAATTTGTATCCTATGGGCTGTTTATCTCTGGGTGCCTCTTCCAGGTTCATACCTGCATCCCTGTGTGCTCTAACCTTGGCTGAAATCCACAGACTGCTTTCATGTGCAGAATAGGTCCTAGGCACTGTGTGTGTGTGGCTGGGTTGGAGTGGCCCCATGTGCCAGCCAGTGCCCCCAGTCTAGGGCTGGATGTAGGGGAAGGTCCCCTACCCTCTTAAACTAGCCAGATCCTGGTGTCTGTTCCTCTTCTGTGTAAGCAGCAGCTATCAGTCTGCAGCAGCAGGCCTAGGCTGGGTAAGAGCACTTAATTATTAGCCCAAAGGACCTGGGGTGTGTCTGTGCAAGAGGGGAGTTATTGCCACTGCCCTTCCCAGACAATTAGTACTAACCCAGCATAAGATCCTAGACTGTGCTCCTGACTGTTCTTCTCTTGAAGGGATTTATTCTGGTTGGGGATTGGCCTGGATTAAAATGAGTATAACGGAGAAGAGGGCAGGAAGAGGCATTAAGGCTTCCAGCTTGTCATGTGTAGGGTGAGTTGATGTGCCTTTCCTCCTTAGAGGACCTTGTATTTGCTATGCTCTACCAAGGTGGATTTGATTTATATCAAATTGATTTAAACCATATGTCAGGAAGCCTCAATTTAATCATGCATTCCTACCAAAAGTGCATTCTTGTTGTTTAATATCCTTTATTCATTTAACTTCTTACACTTTGCACTTTTAGAGAGAGGCCAGGGCTTGATTGTGTGTACACAAATTTGCAAAGAGACAATAGGGCTGATGGGTTGGTAATAATGGGGTCTGCTCTCTCATCTCCATATACTGCTGTTAACAAGATGTTATCTCTAGCTTAGGCCTGAAGAAGGGTGTGCCCAAAAGCTTGCGAACAACTTTTCCAACTATTTAGCTGGTCTAATAAAAGATATCATATCTACCCACAGAACCTTGTCTGCCTGTGATACCTGGAGGTGCAAATCCAGCATTTGAAAACTAAGACTAAGCATCGCAGAGATGCTTAATGGGATCTAGACTGAGCACTGAGTCTCATTGGGTAGAGTGGGTTTCTTTAACCCAGCCTATAGCTGGGCTTCTGGGAACCCCATAAGATTGGGCCCCTAATATAGTCTATGGCCTGCTGTGACCTATTTATAAAACTTCTAAAAAGGTTACATGAATATATTGTCTCAAATAGTATATGATTAGAAGTTATGATCGCTATTCCATGATGATATCTTTAAGCTTTAACATATATTTAATTAAAACTATCTTTTTATAAAGTGATTTTTTAAAACATCTTAACAAAAAAAAATAGGATTGAATCATAAAAGATGATTAAAATAAAAAATCTGATTCTATTTATTTATTGGGTTTTGTTTTTGTTTTGCTTTTTGTCCACCCTATGCTCCACCACTAGAGAAGCCACTAAAGCATGAGTGGGCAAAATGGCAGATTCAGCTAGCAGCCCCAGCAGCACCTGCCCATGCCACTGCAGCTGGTTTCCACAGAGCCCCCAGGAGCAGCAGTGCCCTACCAGCACTGCTTGGGCCAGTCTCCATGGAAACCCTGTGCCCCCCACCCCCGCTGTCACAGCCCCGTCACTCCTGGGGTCTCCATGGAAATCAGCCACCGCAGTGGCTGCTGGGAAGTGGAGTCCACCATGGGCCCAATCCAGCTGGCTGGACTTTGCCTGCCCCATACCAAAGGCATTTATGATGTCTGGAGAAACCTGTGCTAATGAACAATTAGCGTTCTTTTCTGGTGAGCAAAACAAGGTGTGGTTCAGGGTGTGGCTTTCCCGGTCCCCCAGTGGGTAAGTGGCAGAGCCACAGATACACCCTTGATGCCCTTGCTCTTAAATCCACCTTGCTTTAACTACTAGTTATACCTCTCCCATTGTTCCCTTACATCAGACTGGCAGAGACTGTAGGGTTTGGGGCCTTCCTCGGTAGCATGGGGTGTAGTCTTTTTCTTAGGTTCATGTATGCTCAAAAAATCTAATTATCATCTTGTTGTTGCAGTGGCAGGACATTGCCAATGCTCTTGTTTCTGCAGTTTTTATCTGTGGCATGTTATGTAGTATGTTCCTGGTGTTTCAGTTATTGTTCCTTCCAGTTGCGGGTGAGGGCTCAAAGTGGCAATTTGGTAATCCTGTGGGTTACCACCTACCTATAAACACAGGGCACTAGACCAATAACCCAGAAGGCCCGTTGCTTTCTGAAGCTCCTGCTGAGCTTATCATTTGTGCAGGTTCTTGTCATCTCCAGTGTTAGTTCCCCTCCCTGGTCTGAATCTTTCAAAGTCTCCCACCTGGGTCCCTTTGACTGTTGAGCTGAACGCAGGAAACACCTTCCCCTTACCATGAAGACCTACTGTGCTCACTGGTTTCCTGTTTTCATCTTTGTTCACTTTTTGCATCTCTTCCTCACCGCCTGCAACACACAGAGGTCTCTTGGGCATGGGGCAGGTGGTTCTTCGGGTGCAGCTGATTTTCTTCCATGTTTGTCTCCAGCCTTAGTCTACTTTTCCAAAGAAAATTAGATCTACTGCCTGGAGGGTTCTGTGCCCTTCTCAGCCTTGGTACAGATATAGCAAAACTCTGTGCATGGGCCCTTGCTAATCAACCAGCCTTTGCCCTGGAGGAGGACCCAGTGCAGGGGAAAGAGCATGTGCTCCCTTGTCTCTGCCAACACCATGAGCCACCCAGGTGAGAACAATGCGTGAAAACTAGATCAGAGTCCCTCTTCATTGCAGAGGGACTTTGGCCGTGTGAGCCCAAGCATTAGGATCAAATTGCTAAAATGCTAAATCAAATGCAAAATGCTACTCAAATTGCTGTACCCTCAGAATCGCTATGTGGGTTGGAGGGTGTATCTTGTGGGGCTTTGTGCTTAGGCAAACTCAGTTGCTTTGCTTCTTTCCCAAAGTATCACAAGAGCTTGTTGGTCTGTCTGGGCATACAAGGGGAATCACCATAAATCAGTGAGCTCTCAGCATTCGAGTTACTTAAACTGTTTTCTGTACCCTTCAAAGGATGAAGTGAAAATAGAGCCCAAATTCTATCTTGTGTTCCCGTCTGGGCCATCTAGCCTGGTTTGGGAGCAGTGTTGGAGTTGAATGAGTACACGAAAGGAAGAGAGTAGCAGAGCCTGAACTAGTTCAGCAGAGAATGAGAACTGTGAAAGCATAAGCTGTTGTTGCCTTTGCTTAACGATTTCATCAGCATGGAGCAGAGTCCCAAATCTTTGTGGTAAGGGTCACCAACCTTCAGCCCACAAAGAGGTTGGATCTGGCCTGTGACTATCCAGTGTAGCTCGCAGCTATGCCATGCTGTCTATCCTATCCACAGCCCACCCTGATATTCTCTTGTGCCTGCACTTACTGTTGCTGCATAGGGGCTGGAAATCAGCAGCAAAGGTGATCACAGGCGGCTTGGGTGCTCCAGGGAACAGCTTTGCGGCCCGTAGCAGGGTAGAGCCACCAGAGTAAGATACGAGTTTTGCAAGAAGGAGGACAGAGATCCTCCAGCTTGCTTTACATATCCATCCATCTTCAGGAGTGAGATGTGGGATGCTGAACAGACCTGATATAAACCGCTGATATGGGGAGATGGGCAATGACCCCCATTGCTCTCTGTACCATCCTGTCTGGTTTGAGCTCATTCTGGCACTGAGGCATAAGCCTGAGTGGGATCCAGCTTGGCTATTCAGCTGTTGTGCCACCATGATCAGGATTGCTGATACAGACTTGTGTGTGCCTCTCACGTTTCATCTTGAAGGGTCCCCAAATCTCCCTCTACCATCTTATTTTTCCCTTCTAACAGAAATCTCTCACCTAGCACTGAAATACCTTGCTCCAGAGGTGACTGCACAACAATTGCTTCTTCCACATTGAAATGCAGCCACTTCAGAGGCAGGGCATAGTAACCACTGCAAATGGGAAGGAAACAGGACCAGAAAAACCGGGGAATCCTAGCTGAAACATTGAGGTATGTGTACAGATATAGATGTAAGATGAGCAGAGCTCAGTCATTCAGGTCTGCGTGGTGCTGCCCTGGCAAGTATCCTGCCTCCTAGATTTTTCAGCCTCAAGCTTCAGATACTCCCAAATCCATGGCAGGCATCCTATGTGTAAGCCTAAAACCCAGAGGCCTTGGAGATCAGATGCCCTCCTTGTCTTGCTTGTCCCTAGCTAAAAGGCCATAGGAGCAAGTTAGAGGGAAAGCCTTAGAGCAGTCCTGCGTCATCATAAATTGTGTAGCTAAAAATCCTCCCATTGGGAGACTATAGTAGATTCTCATAGGGGTGCATGCCCACAGTACAGTGGACAGGTTTGCATCCTCAACTCCACCATCTATCTGGATATTCCACCAGCTTCTGACTCTCATCCTCCAGAGGCTGATAGCCTCATACACCCATGTGGGAAAATGCATCGGGAGCAGCTGACTTGCAGTGAGGTGGGTGAGTTCAAAGGAGGCACTGAAACCTAGGCAGGACATTGGGTGTGTGTGTTGGGGGGGGGGTCCTGTGTACCTTTAGCACTCACTTGAGGAGGCAAGCAGACATTTCTGGTGTCATTTGAAAGGGAGAGCACCTTCTGGGCCACTGAAGTTAGCACTGATTTAAGAGGGTAGGGGAATGCCTTATGCTGGCACCCTTCCTCCAAAGCATGCAGCCTTTCCTGGAGGCTTCCTTTCCAAATTGGCCTGGCCTGACCCAGTTTAACTCAGAATCCTGGCTCTGAGGTGGTGCAGCTGTAATCAACATTTGCCTCTTAAGAAGTTTGGTGCACACACCTGAATTTCCAAATCTGAGCTGAGATCTGGGTTTGTAGGACAAGGAGGAGTGTTAAGGCAGGTTAGATACACCCATCTTGAATTGTTTCTCCATGCCCTGGCTTTTCACAGGGTGTGATATAAAGGGATCTGTCTTGGCTTGGGCAGGGCCAGAGTAGTTGGCTGAGAGCATGTTTTTGAGGTTAGCATCTGAACCCCACTCTCTTACCCTTCTCCATCCAGGAGTCTGGAGGAAAAATATGGTAGCCCAGCCTGTATCAGAAATTCCCAGGTAATTTTCAAACGCTATGAAAACCTTAACAAAGCATGGATATGGGAGATCCTTTGTGCCTAACCTCTAACACCCGTTCCCAACCCTGGTATGGACTGAAGCCTGTGCTATCAGGGAAAAGCCATCATCCCCGAGCCAGCCAGTTCTGACCCAGCACAGTATCAGATTAAATCGATTCCCTGCAGGTCGAAGTCCCAGTATCTCATTTGCCTTCTGGACTTTCTCCGTCTTTATGGTCTCTGGTAGGAGTCACAGTTAATGATTAACACTCGTATGTAAAGAAACGTGGCATTAAAAATCCACTCCTTGGAGCTGTGGGGTTTTCCTTTTCCTCTGATCATCTGGAAAGTTTTTTCTCTCCCCAGTGACAGTTTCCAACCCTTCTTCAATGAAGTTTCACTTTGAGCCTGTGACCCGCTGTTATGTGCCCTTCTGGTTCTTGCACTTGGGCCATACTTTGCTCTCTGCCTTTCGGGCGGGTGAGGAGAGGCCCCTCTGATCTCAAACCTGGGTGGAGTTATACCAAGGTGACTGAGAGCTGAATCTGCTCTCTTCATCTCCCTCTTCCTCCCCCACAAAAGATCATGTCAGCTTTTTTCATTTCTTTATTTTCCCCTTCCTTTTCATCTTTCTCGCAGCTCTGGGTGTGCAAGGGTTAAAGTCTGCTCTGTTTCAGGCTGGGGGGGGCCCTGACTTCCTGATCGAGAGCCGCCCCATAGCAACCTCTGACCCTGCCTTCCTTCTTTTCTAGCCTACATGGGAGGGCCACGTTTCCTGAAACCACTAAGGCAGCAAAACATGACTGGGCTGGTCTGAACTCTGGGGAAGCTGCTTTGTATTAAAACTTCAGCAGGACACAGAGGCTGGCTTTTCTGCCTGTCCCTGTCCCCTGCACCGTGCCCTCCTGACTTGCCTAGAGCTGAGCTCTGGAGAACTCCTGCTATTCCCCCCCCCCTCCCTCCCGCCTGCCCGCCTTCCCCTGCGGCTGGAAATCGGATACCAGGGAGAGAGACTCAAGCGATTAGAGCCATTGGAGAGAGAAGAGTTTGTAATGCTGGACTTGGGTCATTCGCCTTGTTGAACAGTGACTGGCACCAAGAGAGACAAGGAAGGGAGGTGGGAGAACCAGGACACAGCCCAAGTGTCTGACAGCGGGGTCCTCCGACCAGACTTGTATCACAGGCACAGAAAGAGACTGTCTCTCAAACTGAAGTTGGAAGCCGGGCTTGACATTCAGCTGAGGACAGAGAGAGATTGAGAGAAGGAGACCCACTCGGCTCATCTGGAATCCAGACGACCGTCTGCCTTGATACTCGACAAAACGGGACCCACGTGGGGGAACGCGGTGCCCCCGTCCCAACATGTTGTCATGATGGAGAGAGGACGGCAACTTTGGTATGGAGGAAACTTTCTAAGTACACCTAACTTTTTCCCCGTACAGGAGAGGAGAGCCAAGAACGTCAGGGGCAGACTGGGAGGTCTGAAGGACTTGTAGCCTTTGGTTGCTTAAAAAATGTGCTTGTGTGCGTGCAAGGTCACATCTATTCCTGTGCGATTGTGATAACGTCCCTCTGCCTGCGATTAGGTTGTACTG
>JAGPOW010003496.1:136559-146666 GCA_030014935.1 Caiman crocodilus | reverse complement strand
GTTGTACTCAGTTTGGACTGTTAAACAGGGCTCCGTTGTGCCAGGTGCTGCACAGACCCACAGAGAGAAGTCCTTGCCCTGCCTGAGATTAGGGCCCTGTTTACCAGCCTCACACTGCAGTCTCTAAACCTTTGGCACTTCCCATGTAAATAGATGGGGGAGAAACAAAATCATTGCTTCTTCCTGGGAAGTATTAGGGTCACAGTATGGAGTGTTTTCCCTCCTACCTCTCTGGCTAGTGCTTTTCCTATACTGGGAAGACTTGGCACCAGGAGGAAGAGCTTAGGGGTTTGGAAAGCTAGTCAAGACTGTGAAAAGCAGCTGCAGATTAAGATTCAAATGACAGTATAGTTGATACGTGGGTCTGCCACACTACGTGGCTAGTCCGGGTGCTGTTGAAGCCTGGCTGGGCTCGTATGCTGTCCATCCTTCAGTCTGAACACTGCCTCGGGGTCTCTTCAGTGCCACCCTTTCTTCTGTGCCTGGTGCTGCCGTGGTGTATGTGGTGGTGGTGGTGGTGGTGCTTTGGCTGGACACAGCTGTGTCTAAACTGCTAAAGTGAGTGTAAGAGGAATGCAGCTCCCTAGATGACTGATTTATCAGGCCTATGATAAATGATCACAAGTCCCCTCTGTTCTTATTCTCTCAAGAGGATTTTTTTCACCAGCATTACTTGCCATCTAAATTTGTAGATAAAGGTGTCAATGCAAATTCCAGCAAGGTTTGAGGTTCTTTATAGTTCTTCTGGCTTTTTGCCATCTTGCTCAGGGCTTTGACTTACCTTAACTGCCTTCTTGGCGGGTGTAACCTGGTTTATGACGTAGCCTGGGGGTTCCATTCTTCTTTCTTGCTGTCTCAGACAACTTACAAACCAGTCCAACAAACTTTTTACCTCCCAGCATGGGGTTGCTCTGCCCCAAAGGGGAAATCCACCAGCCTCCTGTATGCTAATGAAGAGGTTGGGAGACTGCCTGTGAAGAACTGGGAGACCTGAGCAGCTTGGGCAGACTTTCAGGGAATAGTTTAATGTGGGAACTGAATAGTTTCACTAAGATAATCTTACAATTAAAAAGACTGACATAACAGGGGTTTAATTCCCTGCTCTTTCACAGACTCTCTTGGTTGAATGGTATATGGTGTCTATACTGCCTCCAAACTGTGCTGGGGGGTACTGCTACAAAGCATGCTTAACTCACTCTCTACACGTCCCCTCTCCTTAAAACGAGGCAGCAAAGCTGCCTTGAAGCAACCTTGAGCATGTGCCCAGCACCACTCTCAGGTTCTTTGACTTGGACTTGTTTGTTGGCATGAGTCCTGTACACCTACATTGCCTCATTTCCAGGATTTGACGCACACACAACAGGTGCGAGCTTGTAGCATGCTTAACAGTGGTGCGCCAGGGTAGGGGGAGAGGCAGAGGAAACCAAATGTTGTTCAGTGTATTTATCAAGAGCATCTAGAAGCCCTTGACCTAGACTTGAGGTCCTGTGGTGCCAGGTACTCTATAAGCACACAATCTCATGAGGGCTGATAAGGACAAGTACAAAGTCCTGCACTAAGGACAGGACAGTCCTATGCACCAGTACAGGCTGGGGGCTGGCTGACTGGCTGGGTAGCAGCTCTGCAGAAAAGGACCTGGGGATTATAGTGGACAGTAAGTTGAATGTAAGTTGGCAGTGTGCCCTTGTTGCCAAGAAGGCTAATGGCATCCTGGGTCTCGCTGGTAGGCGTGTTGCCAGCAGATAAGAGGGGAAGAATCGCTTCCCTTATTTAGCACTGGTGAGGCCACATCTGGAGTACTGTGCCCAGTTTTGGGTCCCCCACTACAGAAAGGTTGTGGACAAATTGACAAAAGTTCAACAGAGGGCAATGAAAATAGTTGGGGGCTGAGAGACATGACTTTTGAGGGGGGCTTATTTAGTCTGGAAAAGAGAAGACTCAGAGGGGATTTAATAGTAGCTTTCAACTCCCTGAAGGGGGGGTCGGACGAGGATGGAGCTGGACTGTTCTCAGTGGTGACAGAACAAGGAGCAATGGGCTCAAGGTGCAGCAAGGGAAGTTTAGGTTAGATATTAGGAAGAACTTTCTCACTAGGAGAGTAGTAAAATACTGGAACAGGTTACCCAGAGAGCTGGTAGACTCCATCCTTAGAGGTTTTTAAGATCCAGATAGACAAAGCCTTGTTTGGGATGATGTAGTTGGGGCTGGTCCTGTTTTGAACTGGGGGTTGGACTAGATGTGACCGCCTGAGGTCCCTTCCAACCCTCATTTTTCTATGGTTCTCTGAAAAGACATTCCCTGATGCAAAGAGCTGATCTCATCAAGCTGCAGGGGCAGGGGTGGGGTCAGCACAGCTGTGCTCTCAGTGCACAGGGCCCCAGACTTGATCCGTCTCATTGTGAGTACTGCAAGAAAGCCCAGCCCCTGTGCAGCGCTGAGCCCGAGTCGTGCCTCAACCACCCACACCCTTCCCGGATCTGTACTTAATTTGAATAAACTGTAAAGGGAATTCTTGCTTGCACATGCTCACTCTCTCGCGCGCTCTCTCCTTTTTTTTTTTTTTTAACTCTTTGAACCACAGCCAGTTAATACACGTGGTTTTTATTTGAGCAAGCTCTTCCTGTCCCTGTGCAGCACAGATCTCTGGGACAGGAGTGTTTGGAGCCCACAGAGGCGCAACTGTGTTAACTCTCTGAATGCTGAGAGGCAGTAAAGGAACAACCCTTTCTCCTGACAGCGGGGCCACAAAGACTTGGCTGTTTCTTGGAAGGAGTTCTTCTTTCTAGCTCCATCTCCTTGATGCGTGTGACACTTTGGTTGCTACTTCTCCCATCTGGCTGCATAATCTCGGTGTATCCCTGCTTTGATCCACCAAAGGTTGGGTCTGGGGCTAGAAGCTGGTATCAGGGAGAAGGGTACATGACCACAGAGTGTGCTAGCTTGTGTGGGGATGGAGAACTGGGACGACTTCTGGCAGTAGGGGAGGCAATTCAGATGGTGAGGGGAACAGCAGGATTGCCTGCCTTTTTTGGAGTTACTTTTTCCAGCTGTGGCAACTCCTGCAGTGTTTTTTGCTGAGCAGTGGAGAAATCTAGAGAGGAACTGAGAATCCAGAGGAAATCCAGCAGGGCTTCCTGTCACTGGCCTGTCTGACTTGGCTCCACACAAACCCCCTTGCTTCAACTGGGATTTAATTCCAAGACCCTTAGCTTGGGGGATTACTAAAGACCCCCTGAGTCAGTGTGAACTGTGGCATCCTGACCCATATCACATTTGGGAAGTTCTTGATTCTGACGTCTGTGTCCCTGCTTTCTTTCTGACACATGTATTTCTGCTTCCTTTATATCCAGCTCTCCCGCACACTGTCATTATATCTCTTCACTTCCTTCCCCAAGCTGATATGGTGTCACGCTGCTGCCTGGTTGCTCAGCAGAGGCATTTAGGCGGATAAATGAGTCAGTCCTTTAGTCTAACTCCAGGATCAGCAATCTTGCCAGTGTGGTCTGCTGCCTGTGGTTATGCTTGTCACCGATTCTCTACCCTTCTGCAGCAAGGGTAAAAGTAGACACAGCAGGCTCTGCACCAGAGGGGAATACTGGGCACATCTACAGGAGACACTATAGTGCAGTCATAGTGAGCTACTACACAGTAGCACCTAAAAATAACCGTGCGGCGATGATACTGTGCAGTAATGCCAGCTACTGCACAGTTCATCACTTTTGTAGATGCAGCCACTGTGGAAGAGATGGGTGGCACAATACATCTCCATGCCACCATTTTCAACACACCACCTTCCCCCTGCCAGATGCATCCCACCAGCTGTAGGTTGAATGTTAATCCTTGCCAAAATGACCTATTTGCTGCTTCCTCAGTGTTTCACTCAGGAGGCCTCTGGGGATACTCTTGGAAGGAGAGGACTGAAACCAGTTTGATGCGACTCCTCTCCATCTACATTTCACCCACCTCTTTAACCAACTTGGTGGCTCTGATCCAACTTATTTGGCCACAACATTGAAAACTGTCACCCCTTGAAGTGTAAGGGGACCTAGGTTATCTGAGGCAGGTTGGGTAGTGATCAAACTTTTATCCGGGATGATAAATCCGAAATGTCCAACTTCGTCAGTGCCTTTTTTACTGCTGTATCAGGCCTTGCTTTTGTTCTGTTGAATGGCTGGAGCTGTCTGAACTACTCTCCTGTTACCTTTCCCATCCACCTACCAGAGGTCAGCTCCACCAGACAGAAAGATCCCCTTGAATGTTAATGCCTCTCTGCCTCTCTGCTTTGAATCTTCATCTGAGTGTTGGGGAGCTGCAGTTGTTGGTGAATCCCAGGTGGAGGCAACAGTACCTGATGTCAGAGAAGGAGAGGAGATGATACCCAGTGTCTGAGAGAGGAAGAGGACTCTCTTCTGCACAGGTGGATGGCAAGATTTCTCTGGTAGTCACGGAAAGAGTTAAAAGGGTTACAGTCAGTGAGGCTGATTGGGGCCTTGGCTGAGAGGTGGCTCACTGTGTTTGCAGGTTGTGAAATCCAAGTTGGAATGACCCAGAAGTTAGGCAGCCTACCCACAATGCAGCACGACCCCTGTCCTTGGCTCCACTCCTAAAACAATCCTGGAGCTAGGGGCTGTTGTCTGAATTTTTCAGCTTGTTGCCAAATTCCCAATGTGACTTTTAGCCTGTTAGTAAATGAGCCTCAAATATGCAAACACGATTAGCTGGGCTTGTGGCTGAGTGGGACCTACAGAGCCAGGGTCCAGCACTGCATAACACTAGTACTCTTTTCCCCACACCTTGCCTGTAAGGGGCTGCCCTCTTTAAGTTCCCTTTCTTTGCCCCCACACCTGGGCCAGGATAGGCTGTAGCTGCGAATTGCCCTTATGGGGGCAGAAGCTTCCATCCTCCTAAATCCAGCCATGGCACATACTGTGTTTCTGACTGTTGTCTAACACAGTGGTTTTCCACCATTTTCTTCACTTGCAGACCCCTAAAAAATATTGAATGGAGGTGCAGACCCCTTTGAATAGTAAGTGTGGGTATTCATGTACTTTTGATCATAGTCATCTTATACAGACCCCTTAGACAGAGTCTGCAGACCCCCAGGGGTCCATGACCACAGATTGAAAACCGCTGGTCTAACGTGAAATGTACCCCACCTTTATTCTAGTTAAGGATCACTGTGCAACAGCCAGTGGGGTCAGCATCCTCCCTCATTTGGGTACTAGGGGGGGCACTTTCACCCCACGAACACCCAAGTGCCCAGTAGCCCTGGGGCATTCAGTTTTGAATACTACTGCTTTGGATGCCTGTTTCTCCTCTTCTCCGCCCCCTCCACTTTGTTGGATTGGACTTCTAGCCCTGCAGCCCCACGTAGTCTCCCTGCTCCCCCGTACCTGCATTCTGACATTGGGAAAAAAAACTTGTCCGTCTCAAAACCTAGCAGATCTGTCCTGTTGCTTGTAGTGTCAGAAGCCACAATTTTCTCTGGCCGTCCTGCAGTTCTCCAGGTCACTGCTTGCTTGTCTTTCCTGCTTCCTCCAGCCACGTGTTGCTCCAAGACTGTCTATACTTGTATGTCCAGGGAAGAAGCTTAAGCCTTCTTGGGGTTTGAGGAAGATAGTTGGAAGGAAGGGGCAGAGGTCAGAAGGAGAGGTTTCTCAGCAGAGTTGGCAGGTGCAGCTTTCTCTGTGCGAGGCAGGAAGAATGTGTCTTTCTACTCTGAAGAGAAACTGGAATTGCTTCCTTGAGCTCAGATGCTGCATTATAAAAAGCTTGCTCATCTGAACAGGCTGCAGAAAAAATGCAATTGGAGTGGTGTGGGGCCTGTTTAGGTTGGTATCCTTTGCCTCCTTTTATCCCGCTCGAGGGCCCCTCAATCCTGATACTTTCGTCCTGTGCCTTATCCGATACCCGTGCCAGAGATATATTCAGATCGGTTGGTCAGTGGAACCCCAAAGCAGTTCCACAGTTTCAGCCCCTCATTTATTTTTTCTTGGTTCCTCTTTCTGGCCTTGGTTGACTTCCCTCTCTCTGTGTGCTCAGCCAACATGGCCCATCCCTCAGACCTCTCCAGCACTTCCCCAGCAAGCTCCAGTTACCTCTACCTCTGTTGCGATTCCATAACACCAGTCTGAACGTCAGTGGGTCTTGGCCGTGCCCTTCTCGCCTCTTCCCCTAGGATCCTAGACACGTGCTTGAACGAATCCAGCTGGTCCGCTGACTTAAGCAGCTATCCTCTCTGGGATCCTGCTGATCAGACCCAGATGGATGTCATGCCTGTATCCCTCTGAGCACCAAGAGATCTCAGCTGGCCCTGGGTCCTCACCCCATGACTTCCCTGCTTTGGCAGGCAGGCCTTGCAGCCATTATTCGAAGCTGTTTTCCAGCTCTCCTTTTCAGACAAAACTCAAGACTCTTCCTGTGGCACCTCGGCCCAAAGCTTGAACTAAGCAGGATTGGGCTGGGTCACTGAAGGGAAAGCACCATAGCAAATAGCAAAATAGGCCTGGAAGGTACTAAGGATTCAGGTCCAGCCTTCAGCTCAAGATGGGATCTTCTCTATCTAAACCATCCCAGACAGGGGTCCATTACCACCTCTCTAACTAGCTTGTTCCAATGTTTGCCCAAGTCCTTAGTGAAAAAGTTCTTCCTACTCTCCTGCCTAAGTTTTCCATGGGAGAGAGGGGTGTTTTTGGAGGAAAATCTGTGAGGGTGGTTCAAGAAGTAACATGGTTTCCTCCGAATTGGTGCTGACTCCTCTTTCTCAGTATGATGGGAAAAGGGGGTGGGGGAAATGGTACAGACTCAATAGAGAGGTGTTCTTCTCTCCAAGTGTTGACCTGAGCCTAGCAGTTTTAGGGACAAAAACAGTCTCTCTTTACTCTTTTTAATGGGTCCTAAACTGGTGCTCCACAGCTGTCAATTGGCTGACAGCTCCCCAAGTTTCAGTACAAGGTGAGTGATTGCTATGCAGTGTTACAGTACGGCTGTTTACCCAACTGCTGTATGCAAGAGGTAGCAGCATCTCCGCACCGCCTATACAATGTTGGCATGTGACTGTTAAACGTACCTCTTGCCCCTCCACACCACATACACACACAGGCTACACCAAAGGCATCAGTATTGAGGAGAGGGGTTGGCTACCTGGCCCAGTAGCGTTGGTCTAGCTGTAAACTACTGAAACATCCTAGAGGCAAGGAGTCAAAAGGAGGACTCGAGCCTCGACAGTGACCATCTCCTGTGTGCACAAGGCTGATAGCATTTCACCACACCTAAACCCTAACTGATTATATGCATGCGGGTCTGTTGGGTTAAATATAGGACTAGGTGGAGGAGGATTAATGAAGTTACTGATGCAGCAACTAAACAAGGAGGATTATGAGCTTCAGCATTGCTGCATATGTCTAATGCCTCTGGAACCAGTAGGATCTGGGTGGATGTCAGTGCTGTGATTTGAGGGGTCTGGTAGTGCATCCAGGTGAGGGCAAGAGATTTGCTTCCAGCAGGAATATAAGGCAGCACAGTGCTGACCCACGGCTAGTGTAGGAGGAGCAGTCAAAATCCAGTGTCTGTCCAGAAGTGGGCATTATCCACGAACACTTTTCTCTTGCCCCTGTTCTCACTTGAATTATGGAATCCAGAGAAACCTGAACTGTAGGATAATTAAATAAATGCTAGCATTAGAAATTGAGGGTATTGATCTTTCCTTTTCCTCTATCCCACCTGCACCCACTGTCTAAATGCTGACCAGCCATTGGATGGGATAAATTGGCTTGGCCAAGTGGTAACCATGAGCTTTTTTGCTGTTTGGTGCAGGTACCTGAAGAAGTTACAGCACAGGAGGGTGGTGAGCTGGGACAGAGGTCAAGAATTATCACTGGGAGCAATGAAGTGAAGTGAAATATGGGGTAACAAAGTTTAAATGACAGGAAAAGAATCCAGAATCCAGTCTTGGGCCATTGCTTGTCCTTCACTGACTCCCCTTCCCCTGTCCATCTTGCAGGTCCATGGCTGTGGAGTAATGCCTGAGGAACAGTGAGTGAAAGCACAAGTGGACAGGAGGTCTCTGCCTGTGAAGGATGCTGAAGAAGAGCAGCCTGGTCCTCTGGGGCGTGGTGCTCTTTGTGGCCTGGAATGCCCTTCTCCTCTTCTTCCTGTGGACCCGGCCTCCAGCTTCCTCTGATGACCACAGCCATTTGACTGAGGAGGTCATCAGGCTGGCCCAGGATGCTGAGCAGGAGCTGGAGCGCCAGAAAGACCTGCTGAGGCAGATCCACCACTACAGTGCCCTTTGGAGCAAGAAGAGGAAAAAGGCAGAAGAAATGGGTCGTGTTCCTCCAGCTGCTCCCTCCAATGCTGGGGCTGTGCCCGTGACAAGTACGGTTCTGCACCGCCCGCGGATCTCGCCAGATGCCATCCTGCCAGTGCTAGTGATTGCCTGCGACCGGAGCACAGTGCGCCGGTGCCTGGACAAGCTGCTGCACTACCGGCCTTCCCGGGAGCGCTTCCCCATCCTTGTAAGCCAGGACTGTGGGCATGAGGAGACGGCCCGGGTCATTGCTTCTTACGGCGATGCAGTCATGCACATCAAGCAGCCGGACCTGAGCGACATTGCTGTGCCCACCGACCACCGCAAGTTCCAAGGTTATTACAAGATTGCTCGGCACTACCGCTGGGCCTTGAGCCAGGTCTTTCGCACCTTCCAGTACCAGGCGGTCATTGTAGTGGAGGATGACCTGGAGGTGGCACCAGACTTCTTTGAGTACTTCCAAGCAACCTTCCCACTGCTGCTGGCTGACCCCAGCCTGTGGTGCATCTCTGCCTGGAATGACAATGGCAAGGAGCAGATGGTGGATGCAAGGCAGGCAGAGCTGCTCTACCGCACAGACTTCTTCCCTGGCCTGGGCTGGTTACTGCTCTCAGAGCTGTGGGACGAACTGGAGCCCAAGTGGCCTAGGGCCTTTTGGGACGACTGGATGAGGCAGCCAGAGCAGCGGCGGGACCGCTCCTGCGTAAGGCCTGAGGTCTCGCGCACCATGACCTTTGGCCGCAAGGGCGTAAGCCACGGGCAGTTCTTTGACCAGTACCTAAAGTTCATCAAGCTCAATGACCGCTTCGTGCCTTTCACCCAGATGGACCTCTCCTACCTCAAGAAGGAGGAGTACGAGCACTCGTTCCTGCCCAAGGTCTATAGTGCCCCCGAGCTGCGAGTTGAGGAGCTTCAGGGAAACAAGCGCCAGGAGCTGGGCACTGTTCGGGTGCAGTACACCAGCCGTGACTCCTTCAAGGCCTTTGCCAAGGCCCTGGGTGTTATGGATGACCTCAAGTCAGGCGTGCCCCGTGCTGGTTACCGCGGCATTGTCAGCTTTCTCTACCGTGGCCGGCGTGTCTACCTGGCCCCACCATCTGACTGGACAGGCTATGACCCTACCTGGAGTTAGCACAGTCTCTCCTGGGACATTGACCCTTCAGCATGTTGGGACCCTACGAGATAGGGAGGATGTGTGTCTGTGTGTGCATGTGTGTCTGTGTGTGCGTGAGTGTGTGTGCGTGCGTGCTCCAGAATGAGGAGGGGGCACACAAACTTTGTATTTTTGTTTTATGCGTGGCATTCGAGTGCATTCCGGGTCAGAACAGGCGTGTTTGTACACTTAAAACTAGGGTAAGGGAGTGGGGAGACAGGAATTGTTGTGACACCCCATTGTAGATGGGGCTGGTTGGCATGGGCTAGGATACTCTCCACAGCCCTCTGCCCCAGTGCCCCTCCCTTCTATGGCTTGGTAGTCTCCCCTCTACTACATCCCTGGTGGCTTCTCCGTGGGCTGCATTCAGAATCCTCAATCGTGCCCCAAAATGGATAACCTACCAGGGGCAAGCTAGGGTTTGATAGAGCTGAACCAAACTGGACAACCAGTGGTTTCCTTCTACCATAGGTATTATCCATCAGAGGAGCAACAGGGTGGGGGGTAGCATGAAGGTGACTCCAGAAGCTGCGATAGACTAATGGAAAAACAGAACCCTTTTGACATCTTTTGATTAATTTTCCCATGGCCATCCTTGGTTGGGGGCTCTGTATGTAGGCAGGGACCTCCTTGAGGGATCAGCTTT
>JAGPOW010003496.1:112017-136163 GCA_030014935.1 Caiman crocodilus | reverse complement strand
TTTGGCAGTCCATAGTGGGAGTGGAACAGCAGAGATAACAGGACCTCCAGGTGGTCCTGCCAGAGCTATCTTTTTTTATAGAGGGGCATTGGGTAGAGGTCAGGGGCTGTCTTGTCCATCACCACCTTCTTGATGCTCCATATCACCAGTGCTGTCTTGGATGGAGTGATGATAAACCACTTATCCTTTGATTTTCTTTCCTCCCTCCCACATTGGTTATCCTGTAACCTTCTCTAGCTCCATGGTGTGATGCAGGGACATCTTGCACTTTAAATCTCGTCCTTGTTGGGCCTCATCTAACAATTGATGGCAGGACTGGAGCATCAAGAGCCCCATGCCTTTTGACCTTCTCAGTGGGTTCCAGTTGCCCTGCAGTTCTGGGGTGTGTTGGTCATCTTGAGCTGTCTCCACCCCGTGAACCCCCTCTCCCTCCTTATGCACAGCCATTCCTCTCTTCACAGTGGGTATTCCACAGCAGTTGTCTCTTTCCCCATGTAATCCCATAGTATGGAGGAGGCTTGTTGCGAAGCCAGGGCACAGAGACCCAGCTTGTTATTTTCCCTAGGGAAGAAAGGGGAGTCTCAGACTGCAGACTGCCTTAATCCTCATTGGGAATTTCTTTCTTCTCCATAGTCAGGTTTTTGCTCAAAGTTGGCTCATCCCTCCTGCATGGGCTTCCACCCTGTGTCCCCTGAGAGATCATAATTGATCCTCCGTTGCTATAGCAGAGAGGAAATGGCGTAGTAATGGGGTGTGTGAGACATGAGACCTGGCCATGGAGGAGAACATCAGGAAGTGATGAAATACAGGGGAAGAGGCTCTCTGGCCCCCCATTTTGGCCTCGGGGAGGGGGTGGGGTTCTGGTAAGCGATTCAAGAGTCACTTTGGAAAAGGGGAGTAGGGATTCAAACCTCATTTGGCCAAAATGTAGACCACACCAAAGGGTAACACTTTGTTTTTTGCTTTCCTGATTGTTGTGCTGTTTTGTTCTCTTTTTGTTGAAATCTCCTTGCATCTTCCCCTAAAGGAAAAGGAGAAATATGAAACCAGTTGCTGATCCAGTCCAGTTACTGGTTGAATTCCTTAGCATTCTGCAGCAAGTTTGGCAAAGGGTAGGTGGCGCAGGAGCTCCCCTACTCCAGCTGGTGGGGATAAAGTCTGGTGGACGGGATCGCCTGACAAGTGAGGAGATGGGTCAGCAGATTGCCCTTTTTCTTCCAGCTCCTATGAGCTCCATCCAGAGTGGTGCGGTGTGTTTTGTATTCTCCCCACCCCTTCTCCTTGCATGTTACTGTGGAGATCCATTTGGAGGAGGGATCTCCAAAAATCCACCAAGGTGAAATCAGAGTCCTGGACATGAAGAGGGAGTTGTGTGAACTGTTCCATTACATCCTGCCTGGCACTTTGACACCTTCCCCTCCACCCTGTGTGTTTTGCACATGACTTCATTGCGAGCTGTGCCACCCTTGCCCATCATGGCTTCCTGGTGGCACTCCTCTTCCATGATGCAGAGAGGCCTTCAACCCTGGCTTTAAGGCAGGGGGATTATCATGCACAATGAAGCACCAGACAGTGGGTGTTCCCTTTCACCAGTCCAGCAGAGGGGGGAAAGCCTTTGCTTCCCTGCCTTTACCAGATCTGCACACCCTTTTTTCCCCCCACACAAGTAAGGGTAAGGTGGCCTAGCATCTCCTCCAAGCTTGACTGCCCCTTTGCAGGAGTGGAATAGGTGCCACCAGCTGGGTGGCTCTTCTCAATTGAGGAGATGACTCCAGTCCCTTCTCATGCTCCCCAACCAAAGACTGCAGGTATTTAGGAAGCCAGCAGCTCCGTTTAGCCATACAGGAAAGTTTGCTGCCAAGGGAAGTAGAGTTTGAAACCCTTCCTTTGTTGTGGCGATGGCGATAGAAACCTGCTTGCGTTTTTCTTTTCTACACCACATGCTTGCCCCATCTGATGGCCTTTCAGTTAGTCTGAGATAACTTTCCAGCAGCTTTCTGTTTTCTGGTGGAGGGGGCTAGGTTCTTGGTGATGCTCCCAGGCTATCAGGGGAGCCACATGCTTGGGCCAGTTCAGGATCACCCAGTGCCAAGTTCATCCCGGTGTCTTTTTACACTTTTGTTAAGAAGCCATTCCAAGTGGAACAAATAGGGAGGGGAGGAGAGGAAGGCATTTCGGAAAGGGATAACTGGGGTGGGGGGGTGGGGGGGAGGGGAGAGAGGCTGTTTTTATGTCCAAAACTTCATTCTGCAAAAGAAAACTTTAAGCTGCAGAAGTTATTTTCCAAAATAAAATAAAAGCCGGATCTTTTCCGTCTCAACATGTCTTTGGTCTCTGCTTTGGATTGTGTTCATATGCATTTCCCCTGATACCCACCTTTAACATCCCAAACAATAGAGTTAGAGGGAATTGTTTCACGAGAAAACACTCTCTTGCATAGCTAGTAGTCCATGTCATGCTTTAAACGTCCCCTTAACTTGAAGCACCATCGCTCAGCATCTTCTGTGGTGGGATCCCTTTTCATCCCTGTCCAAGCCTGGGGAAGAGCAGAAAAGAGCCAGTCACTTAATAGTTAAACATTAAAATCTGGCACAGGCAAAAACCCTGGACACAGATGAATTGTGCTCCAACAGGGAGCAGTGTCACGTTTGGTTTGAGTGGAGCTGATCACAGGGAATTCGTTCTGGTTTGATCTTGCGGCAGCCCTGCTCAATAGAGGAGGAGCCAGGGACTGCCATTGTTCACGGTTGCTGGTACCTCTGCTGTAACACGCAAGAAGGAGCAGGGCTTGGTGACTGTGATGTGAAAAATGCCCAGGGACAGTAATAGAAGAAGCAAAGATTTATTTTGGCAATATTTTTTATTGGACCAACTGCACAGTTTGCAACTGCAAACCATTCGTCAGGTCCCTTTTCACACTGCTCTAAAAAGGACAGCAGTGAAGGGAACATTTGTAATGTGAGGGGAAGATTTGTTCTAGATCTGAGCCTATCCTTTTATAATGGAGAGGTACAAAAGGTGCTCTTGCACATCACCTCTCAGGACCTTGTGTTGCTAGGCTCTTCTGTCCCAAATAACTTCTGTTCTGAATAGCTGAAGGCTAGGAGGAGAAAACAGGTAGCATTTAATGTTCCTGTCCTATAAACTATGCTGCCTTAGTTACTTCTGTACCCTCTGACTCACAGCAGAAAGAAGCATGCTTGATCCTCTCTCATCAAATTCTTGACAAGGTTAAGCGAGCTTGGTGCCACGGGGGATGTGCCAACAGCAACTGTCTTGTAAGAGATGGCTACATCCCACTCGCAACCAAGGTGTTGGGCTGTCACGTGGTGCCATCACAACAGCTCTTTGTGGATGTCATCACGTAATTACATCTGTGCAACTAAATTGGCTGGTCCTTCCTCGACTGAAAGATGGCCCCGCTCCCACTTCCCGCGTTGGAGCTGGCATCAGCATCCAAGTCAGGCAGGTGCAGTCATACTAGTGCAACACAGTAGGTGCAGAAAACCCAAAGTCACAGCCACCGCCCTGGAAAAGACCTGTGTAGAAATGTTGAATTTCATCAGTAGCCACTTAAAATAATCTTGCCTCTGCTGGGGGAGTGGTCCCTCTAGACTAGTTCAGCAAGCCCTGTCCTATGGACCCTTAAACCCACCTTACCTATAAGAAAGAGAGGAAGATGGGTGGGTGTCCAAGTTATTTTCTTTGCAACTCTGAGCAAAGACATCACAACATTTTTTTTGCCTAAGCCCAAAAGGTAGGTATCTGTGTAAGAAATTGGTTAAGTGAAATCATATCTACAGAGGCATCTAAATAAATCTTTGGAGATTAGTGTCCATCGATAACTTCTATTGTGGCCTAGTCTGGAGTTCTGTGGTTGAAGGCTGGACCTGTCCGCACTGTTTTACATTTGTATTTGAATGCAGCCAGACGTGCAGACTGCATTTGGGTCTGGGCTGCTGCGCAAATCAAAGGACAGCCAATCCCCAGCTGGTTTGGTTGGGGCGGGGGAGAGGGGATGGGGATTATGCTGCTATTATGCTGCCAATTGGCAGAGGGGCAGGTAAGTCTGAGTGTAGCTGTACAATAATAAATAGACCTTTACGTGTCTCAAATGCCTTCTCTGTCTGAGAATTTCAAAACCCACTACCAGAAAGCAATGCCTGGGCCTCAGCAGCCCATTTCAAAGGCTGCTGCGTTTTTGTCTCAGCTGTACAGACAGGCAAGCTGAGCAGACAGAAACAGCGCTTTCCCTTGCCCATGCTAACACTGCAGTCCAGCGACAGAGTAGAGCCAGATGTCTGTCTGGCATCTAGTAGGTGAATCTGGGGCTGGTATTTCACCCTGTGCTTTGCACCACAATGTTTCTTCTGTTCCATATAATGTTTTTGGGACAGACCCTTAGTGGCTATAAAGAGAGAATGTGTTATTATCATACATAAACATCCCAGGTGAAATCAGGGGCCCATTGCCCTGGATACTCTAGTGATACTGAGTAAGCTGCCCCTGCAGAGGCAAAGTAACCACCTGCTATGGGAAGCTGTGAAATCTCCTTCGTTAGGTTGTCAAGAAGAGGATGCATGGCATCTGGGACGGTTTGGGAAAAGCTCCTCTTGCATTAGTGCAGGGCTTGGATTAAATGATCCAAGATCCCCTCCAGCCCTAGTATTGTATGACTGAGCACTTGAATCCCAATCTGTCATGGAAACTGGGGATGCTGGGTGGAGCATGTTCCAGATGTTCCTGTTTTCTGGCTTTTCCCAGCCATGACGAATCAGGACTGAGCCACAGTCATGTTCGCTGTGGGGCCAACCCTAGAGATTGTAGCATTACTCCAAATGCAGCTGAGTTAGCAGAACTCGACCCTGGGGAAGCCCGGGCAGCATCAGAGACAGAAAAGTTGACTGGATTGGAGGAGTTAGCAATACGGTTCCCAGAAGCAGAAGTGAAGTTTACAGTGGAGCATGCTCTAACGCCTAGGAGAAGCTTTCCCACAAAGCCCCTGACTCAAGTGCACCCCCTGTCCCTATCCCAATATCTCCACCCCAGCCTTTCTGCAGCTGCCAAGCCCTCCCATGGTTCCTGCAGAAGGACCAGAGAGGCAGTCCATACAAAGCAAACCCCAGGGTCGCTTGAAGGTAGTCTGTATACACTATGATCATTTCCTGTTCAAGCCAAGTCACCTAATAGATAGCTCCGAGCCTTGTAGAGCCGGTCCATACAGTAGGGCAGCCCTCTTCTATTCAGAGCCAGTGTCAACAGGGTAGCAGCTCCATGCCATTCAGAACCAGTCAACATATACCAGTAGTAATCACCCCCCTCTGCCATTTAGCAGTCATCCATATACAGCTTAGCAGCCAAGCATCACACAACCTCAGCCCGTATGCTGGGGATCCCTGCACCTCTATTCCCAGCCAGTCTGGGCATGCACAACAGCTGCCACCTTTCCATGTCTTGGGTCTGCTGCCATCTCGTGGCCTCGCCCAGCCCCAAATAGTCATTTCCATTCTCTTCCTCACCCCTTTCTCCCCCCTTTGCCCTTTCCCTTCATCCACCCATCCACCGGGGCTGAGTGCACACGATGAGTAATGATGACTAGAAAGGGTCTTGGGTGGCTCCTCCTCTCTCCCCCGGTGTAAATCAGGAGTACCCCCACTGGCATCATTTCAGTCCAATTAAAAGCAGTGTCAGCAAAATCAGAAGCACGAGGTTAGCTCCCAGCCCTGGCCGGTAAACTGGCACGGTCTCGGGAAGCGTCTGAATTGTGACTCATACAATGTGTTGACCTTTGAGTCCTCTAACCCATTACTGGTGCCCAGCTGGTGGCCCATGGGCCACATCCATCCCCTGACGTGTTAACGTGCAGCCTGCTGTGGGTCCCCAGCCACCCAGGAGCTGGACAACCCTGCTCGAACCTTTCAGTGTCTTCAGGGTGACACAAAGCATTACCCGACTGCTGACTGTCCAGCCCAGGCACAGTGGAAAAGCTGAGACAAGCACTCAGTTCCCACCTGCAGGCGAATCCCATCCCTTTTGCCTGGGCTCAGGGAAAACAGCGGCAGCCCCAGGACTGTGGGGATGAAGGGAAACAGGAAAGCTCAGGAGGAGACTTGCATGCTCTTGCCCAAGCCCCTTCCCTGTTTCAGGGACAACTAGGAGGATTGAGAAGGGGCCATGCAACTGCTCAAGGTGCTTCTGATGTCCTGGAGCAGAGAGGAGAGAAGCTCTGTCCCACCCGCCACATTGGAGGCCCTCCTTTTCTAGTTTCAAGTACACTGCTATACAGTATGTATTATAATACAGTGTGCTATTGCAACAAGATAGCACTGGTGACACGCGCAGCTTGCACGCCACTATAACCCCCAGTCCCGTGCTGCAGCATTGCAGCCTGTCCAGTTAATCCCCAGTTCATATTCGTGCAGGTGATCATGTAATACATTGCAGGGTCCTTCCAGAACTCCTCTTTATTTCAGATTTATTTTCCAGTTGCATTTTGAATCCTAGCCCTGTCCTTTGCCTCAGGGGGGCAGCAACATTGTACTGACAGGCCTGCAGTGTGTAACCCAGTCACACCGCAGGCTGCTGATCCCCTCCTGCCATCCAGCTGTCCCTGCTCTGCAGAAGGCTAATTTGGCAGCAACCATAAGCAGAGGCTGCTGTGAAGGGGGAGAGAGCAGCCTTTGCAATTCAGACTCGCCATGCTTTTCAGCAGCACCTTTTCCAACGGAGGCTGCATTATGGGGGTGAGAGAGCAGCCTCCTGCTCCAAACAAGGCCACACAGCTGGCTGGAAGAGATTGGTGGTCTATAGAAGTGACTGGGTCAGAAGCTATGGTTTTAATAAAAACTGACCCTGACCTCAGGGACATTGGATCATTGCTCTTTTTTCTTCTTCTTCATAGCTTTGCATTTCTCTTTCTTTTCTTTTGCTTTCCCAGTCCTTCCTCCCAAACCCTCCAGAAGTTCACCGCATGCCTCCAGAGGTATGTATACAGCAGTTTGAGAAACGGTGCCCTAGGCCAACCAGCTCTCATCTGGCACCATGTACTGAGCTGTGCTGCCACTGCAGCCGTGACTAAAGAGCAAACTAAAGTTTCATTTCCTCTGGAGAACGGCATGCTTCACTCAACTTCATTCTTTGCTTTTAATGATGGCTTTCCTGTTTCATAGCAGTAAAAATGGTATTTGCTTATATGCATGCATATGAGCTCATTCAGTGCCTTGTTAGCCATCACGTCATGTAACCTGGGGCTATTTCCACTCCAGATCTCTTCCCTGGACCAAGGAAAAGAGATGGGCAGCTGGGAGGCAAAAGAGAGAGAGAGCAAGAGACCCTAAAAGGCACCAGCACACAGAGAAGTATGGGCCAGTGAAGGGAACAGATGTGATTTTGCCTGAAGCCCCAGGCGCTTCCTCCACTTCTATCCCATCTCACTCAGGTTGGGATGATCCCAGCAAAGGGGGCGTCCTCACAGCTTCCCTTCCCACCTGACTAACATGCCAATGCGCCTTTTCTGCCACGTTCCTCCCTGTGGGTACAAAAGCTAAGCAAGAGCAGACCTGCCACTGTGCTCTGGGGAACTTGGCATCTAATCTGAGATCATACTATGATGACGACTACTTCCATTCTTGCTTTCTGAGAATTGCTCCCTCCCTCCGACACAACAAATGATTCGGGTGTGAGTCTGAGACTGTTATTTCAACAGACAGCAGGGCTGCGGATGTAGAATCAGCTGCTGGAAGCGAAAAGCACGTGGGTTGCGCTGGGGAGACCCCGGGGGAAAGCTTCCCAGAGCCCTGGGCAGGTGGCAAAGTGCATCGGGCCATCAGGAAAAAAACCTGGTGGAGAAGCATGCAAAGCAAAACCTCTGCTGTTCTCGGGAGAGAAACAAAACAGCCATAACTTCACAGAAATGAGGCTGGAAAGGACTTCAAGAGGCCCTCTCTAATCCATCCCTGATAATGTTAAAACTCACCAACTATCTGTTTAACCCTCCCTTCAAAGCTTCCAATGTCAGCGAGTCCACAGATGTTCTAGGTAAAGTGTTACACCCTTGTCGTTAGAAAGTCCTTCCTAGTATCTAACCTGAATCTTCTCTATTTCAGTATAAGCCTCTTACTTGCTCTGTCCCCTGTAGACACAGAGCACAATTTAGCACCGCTCTTTTTGTAACAATCTTTTTTGATCAAGACAAAAAGCACTGAAAAACAGAGGCATCTTCAGTAACCCAAATGAGGGGACGTGTGTTGCCTTAAAATCTCTTTCTTTTGGGGAATGCTTGTGTAGCCTGCTTTGGACGACTTACTTCATAGACATGGCATGCTGCCTCAAGGCAGAGAATATGAATGAAACAGGCTTCTATGATCTAAAAGCAAACTGTGTTTTGCTTTTTTTTGCATGTCATGAGTTAAACAACTTACAGTGTCTAACATTAACCATCATTTTGCAATATTGATGTGCCAGCCCTCTGCTGATCTACCCCAGAGCTCATGTTGGCTAAAAGCAGAGGGCATTAGTGAAATGGTGTCCTACATTATATTAATTGTTTCTTGACTTCTGTATGTGTCACTTCAATCGTAGTACCTTACTTTAAAACTCCTTCATTTAAGCATACATGGTGCTGTTATCATAAGGTGTAGCAATGTGGCCTAGCTCAGGTAAAGGGATACAGACACAAACAAGCAGTGCAATAAGGCTGGGGAGGGGGAAGAACCCAGCAAGATCATAGTGGCTCGGCGTTAACATATAAAGACAGTGGGGGTTTTTTATCTGCTCTGGTATGACTATCATTTTGGGTAAAGATATGTAAAAGTCCGGGGGGTATAGAGATTGTCTGAACATATATAATTATATGTTATGTGTTAACATATAAAGACAGTGGGAGGGGGTTATCTTCTCTGGTATGACTATCATTTTGGGTAAGAATATGTAAAAGTCTGGGAGGCATAGAGATTCTCCTTATGGCACCTTAAGTTCAGGCGACTCAAGGGTGTAAAGGAAGCTGACGCCCACACATTTGGGTGCCAATTAGGCATCTGTGTACTGTTGGGGATCTGGTGGAAGATCTGTAGAAGCTCTTTCTTTCCCATAAGGCTTTACAAAATACTACACAGTACTTTCCAGAAGCAGGCCCTCCATGGTTTGGGTGTCCCCTTTGAGTATAGTTGGATCATAGGGGCTGAGATTCGATTAGCCCCTTGGTTTCCATGACTGCCCCATCCTCCAGGTCCAGAACCAGATGGGTAGGTACGGTACTGCCATTCTCCTGCTCAGTACTTTGCCTGTTCCTGGGGAGGTTTTCTTCACTCGTGTCTATACAACGCGGCATTTTTTTCCCAAATAAAATGGCTCTGTTCCTCCAAGTAGGTCTCCCAGAGGTTGTCTTTCAGTTATCCTTCCCACTCATATAACTCACCTGACCTTCCTAACCATCACTGAAACATTGGCTCTGCCTCTTCGCAGTGAAATCACTCCAGTACAGCTGGAAACACAGGAGTGAGCAGCGCTCTGAAACAACGCCCAAGCAGAGGATCTGAAAGAAGGGAGCAGACCATGGGCGGCTGGTGCCTCCCGAGTCACATCTGATCTCAGGGGATCATGTGTCGCCAATGGAGCAGATCTATGTGTCGCCAATGGAGCAGACATTACCAGCAGAAAAGGTTCAGAGAAGAGCTACCAAATGAATTAGATGCCTGGAAAACCTCCCTCAGAGTGAGAGGTTTAGAGCACCCAGCCTACTGAGTTTATTCAGTAGAGGTGACTTGATCAAAGCGTGTAAGAACTAATTAAGGAAGAGATTATAGACAGTGAAGAACCTTTTATTGTAGCCCAAGGAGGCAGAATAATGTAACAATCGGTGACCAATGCTAGAAAAATTCAGACAAAAAATAGGACGAGAGTCTTGACGTCATAATTGAGCGCCAGAACGAATCATCAAGGCCGTGAAGGATTTCCATCATGTGATGTACTAACTCACAGCAGTATAGCTTTCTAAATGCTATGCTATAGCTCAGTGGTTCTCAACCTTTTTATCCCCAGGGCACCCCTCATTAGTCTAACGACAGCCCTCAGAAAATGCCAGCTCTTAGCTTTCACTCATTTTTTGACTTCATAAAAATAATAGAGCAATTCTTCAGCAATTCTCCCTCTAACAGCCCCTGCACTGGCCACCCCGCACTCTGGGCAACACACTTTGCCTCAAGGGCATGGCCAGACACAGGACTGCAGGGCCACACTTTTCAGTCCAGCTCATTGTCAACTCCTCCCATGCACCTGGGGCTGGGTGGAAGACCTCTAAGGACAGGTGGCTTGCAGGGCATGCTCACCTCTCAGGTACAGAGGAGGGGCAAGGAGGGGGCAGAAAGTGCCAGATGAGGTCTTGCTCCCCCTACCCTTACCTACCACCTAGCTTCCATCTTATTTAGTCATACATTTCTCCTCCCTTGCTTGCTGTGAGGGCCTTATGGCTTAGGGCAAGCAAAACTTGGGGGCATCCAAACCCTAAGCCTCCAGACTTGGGCCAGCAGGTAGGATGCTTGCCAAAGGTTTTAGAAACATCTAAACCCCTAGGTGTGTGTGGAGGATGTTTGCCAGTAGTACGGCCACTTATGGTTCTGGACTCTTGGATTTGGAATTAGTTTTGGCTAATTTGGCCTCCGAGACAAATTATATATATTTTTAAAAAATGTAGTCATACAATTCAGTTTGAGTGCTGCTAAAAGGCATTTCTAAAGCTTCTAATGATGTCCTCCTGACTAAGAAGCATCATGTTTTCCTTGCTTTTTTCCCAGGAAAAGGAAAGCAGTATAGGAAACGTTACTACTTTCTTGCAGCTTAATGTAGTAAAACTGGATACATGCAGTAAAAAAAGTCAATGCTGATAATGACTTGGTTGAGTAAACTGGGTTTTTGGTTGTAGCTGTATTGGTCTAAGGCAGAGGTCAGCAACCCCCGGCAAGTGTGCCAAGCACAGCACGCAAGGCCATTTTGTTCAGCACACCACCACCAGCCTGGGCTTTAGGCAGCTGCTGCCAGCCACGAAGCCCAGGCTTCTCCCAGCAGGCAGCTGGGTGGCTGCAAGCCGCTCCATACCAGCAGGTGCATGTGCACCTCGGAGGAGACAGTGGGGGAGGGCCCTGAGGCAGCGCAACTCAGCGCAACTCTCCCCGGCCGCTGGCGCAGAGCTGATGACTGGGCTCCAGAGCCCGGCGCAGCTGTTTGTAGCCAGCCTGGGCTCTGGGCAGCTGCACCAGACTCCACAGCCCCAGCATCAGCTCCATGCTGGCAGCGACTGCACATGCACCTCAGAGCGCACAGTGGGAGGGCTGTGCTGCCTCAGGCGCTATCCCCACCATCCGCTCTGAGGCATGCCTGCATCCACCAGTATGGAGCTGATGCCAGAGCCTGGAGCAGCTGTTTGCAGCCTCCCGGCTGCAGCCAGCCCAGGCTCAGGTAGCTGCTGCCAGCCATGGAGCCCAGGCTGCTTGCAGCAGGGCTTGTAGCTGAGCCGCTCCAAGACCAGTCCCAGCCCAGCCTCTGCACTGGGATGAGACTGGCACTGCACCTTTTGCGAGCTTAGTTGTGCAGGGTGGGTGGGTGGTTGGGCTGCCGGGCAGGCTCTGATCCAGGGTCTCAGCCAGCTGCGCTGCAGCTCAGGGGCTGGCTCCCCAGCAAACCATAGGGGCTCTGGTGGGACCAGGGCATCATTGGGTCACACTTTGTCCAGTTGCCCAGGAGCCCAACTCCGTGCGCCTGCACATCTGGTTGTGTGTGTTTGTCTGCCGCTGTCTGGTTCCGTGTGTCTGTGTGCATGCACATGTGTCTGGTTCTGGTTGTGTGTGTGCATGTGTATGTTCTGGGTGCATTCTGGTTCCCTGTGTTTGTGCACGTGGTTCTCTGTGTGCATGTGTGTGTGTATCTGGCTCTCTCCACCTGAGAGGATGTACCCCTCCCCCCACCTTTTGTTTTTTTGGCATGCCAGCACTATGGCACCTTCCAAGGTAGACATTGTGGTTTTTTCAGCACTCTGGCCAAAAAATGCTGCGGACCCATGGTCTAAGGACATAGGCAGGCAAGGGCCTTTGAGTAGATGTGATAACTTTTATTAGACCCACTGAGTAGTTGGGGAAAAGTTCTTAGCAAGCTTTTGGGCACAATCACCCTTCTTCAGGCATAGGGAGTCTCTAAAGAATCAGGCACAATGATGTTCTGGAATATTTAAGAGACTAAATGCAACATAAGAAAAGTAAAACCAGCAATGTGAAGAATATGAGATATGATTTATAACACAAGAGATTCGTAAACCAAGAAACAGAGAGGACAAATCTAAAAAAAAGTCCATCTAGTTTTAAAAAAGATAGAACAGAGTGTCAAGATGCAATAAAATATGATTTAGTAAAATTGCACAAATCGATGCTCATGTCGACCAAAGAAGACACCTGGGGAGAAATTAAAAAAGAGAAAAAAAGCGATAGAACCCAAATGAAGTAACACAAGAGGGTGGAGGGAAGGAGGCGCTAGACCAGTGTTTTTCAACTCAGGTGTCATTAAATTCTGAAAAGCTATGGAGGGTAGCCTGAGTCTAAAAAAAGCTGAGACTCACTGCTCTGGCATATGAAATACCCGGAGTCAAAACAGATTATAACAACAGTCTCTTCCAACCTTAAAATCTTTGAATCAATCATTCCCCTCTGCTCTAGTTCATAGAATATGGAGAGAGGTGGGAAAAGAGGAAGAGAAAAGAAAAGGGAAATTCATAGAGGCAATGGAAAATCCATGGGACTCTTCAGCCTGGAAAAGTGCAGGCTCAGGGGGACCTGGTACATCAGAGCTGTGCATCAGGATCTGGGGGAATGCCTATTCACCAGAGTGCCCCAAGGGATGACAAAGTCCGATGGTCACAAACTCCTCCAAGACCATTTTAGGCTGGATGTAAAGAAAAACTTCTTTACTGTCTGAGCCGCCAAGGCCTGGAACAGACTGCTGCCAGGGGTGGTGCAAGCACCTGCTCTGGACTCCTTTAGGAGACATTTGGATGTTTATTTTGCTGGGATCCCTTGACCCTAGCTGACTTCCTGCCCTTTGGGCAGGGGGCTGGACCCAATGATCTTCCGAGGTCCCTTCTAGCCCTAATGTCCATGAAATCTATGAAAATCTGAAAATCTGATCCTGGGTGGAGGGCAAGATCCTTTAGCCAGGAACCTGTGGCTTTAAGTCCCAGCAGGAGTATTAGCACACCCCAGTCAAAATCCCCAGCCTTGGCTGCAGCCAACACCCAACACCTCTGAAGAAAGCCTTCCTCTTGAAGTCAACCCACTGGACAACCAAGAGAAGGAGATATGTGGCTCCTAAATAAAGGTTGCAAATCAGAGGTTCATAAAGTGGGTTCCAGCCTAGGCCTTTGCTCACAATCAACAGAAACTCTCTCTTCGATCCAGTGAATATGCATGCAAGTTTCAGTGGAACAACTTCAAGATAAAGCTTGGAGAAAGGCTTGGGCAATGCCTACCTAGCCTGCAGCTTGGTGGCCTCCTCAGACGCAGGAATGCAGGCTCAAACCTGTTCTGTGCAAGGAGGGACCGGGTCCTGCGGCCACGGGGCTTGTGTGGCACGCTGGGGTCTGATGGGTGTCTCTCAAGGTGCTCTGCCAGTAGCCCAGGTAGTAAAGCTTGGGACTCAATTTGTGGGTTTGAGCCCTATGTTGGGTGCATGTTTTTCTGCTGTGCCCAAGGGGCTTGTGTGGTATACTGGTGCCCTGCTGGTAGTGAGTTCAAGGCTGGGTGTGTATCCTTGGCCTTCCCAGCTGGAAGTAGCAGGCCTTGTAGGTTTGAAGCTTTGAGAGGTGGTAGAATCTGCATCCTTGGAGGTTTACAGGACCCATCTTGATAAAGCCCTGGCTGGGATAATCTAGTTGGGGCTGGTCCTGCTTTGAGCAGAGGGTTGGGCTGGATGACCTCTTGAGGTCCCTTCCAACCATAATTTTCTATGATGTGATGACCTAGAACCAGGTCTCCCACCCAGTGCTTGCATGCACTAACAGCAGAGCTATGGGGCTACAAGGTGGAAAGAGGCTCTGGTACTGCCTGTTGTGTTCTTTGACATATTGGGGTTTGTGATCCTATTTTTCCACACAGCGGCACAAGGAATGGCATAAATGTGATTGGTATCCAGGCTGTAGCTGTATTGGTCTAGAGGAAAAGGCAATCAGGACTTGTAGTTGAGATGATATCTTTTATTAGACCACCAAGATTTTTGCAAAAAAAAAATCTTTAATTGCAAGCTTTCGAGGTGTTTGTGCCTCGACAATAAATCTTGTTGGTCTAATAAAAGATATCATCTCTACTATGAGTCCTGATTGCCGTAAATGTGATTAGCCATCTTTGTCAAGGATATTTTCATTCCCTTCCCTGCGTTTGACCCTGAGAAGGGAGAGAAGAGCTGAATTATCTATCTTTGCTATTGTTTTCTAATTCTTTTATGAATAACTTTCTCCTTCTACCTTCAAGACAACGATAGCTCCATATAATTTCAGGATAGTTAATCTGTTTTTAGAGGAATTTTGCACAGGGTCTTGCCTTCTACAAGGCACCATACAGTTCAAGGGAAAGGGAATAAAGGGATATTGGAAATAAACCCGTCATAATTGGATTACCCATGCCATGCTGAACTATTTAAGGTTGTACCAGCGATCAAGATGTATTAACATCTAATCCCTTGTTGGGTCTAAGAGAATACCTTCGGTATACCACCATTCCTTAATACTGGAGCAAATAATTTGATTTTCAAATGTCATGGTGGAATGAGAGATGATCACTGGTTTCATGATGTTTCCTTGGCCTCAACTGGGCTAAGAGCTTCAGGCAATCATATTCCTCTGGAACTGACACTTATACTATTAATATCATTAATCATTCAGTAAGTGGAAGGGGGAAATGATGATGCACTTTGAAAGAAGTTAGTTAAATATTTATTAAGCAAGAGATAAAATGAAGAAAAATATTAAAAGATTCACGCAATCTGGCTGTCAAGTCAGAAAAAGGAAAAATGGGAGGATTTTTAGAGGAATCGTGGCTGTTTAGAAGAAGCAAAAATAAGCAGTATATATACTGAAAATGTTTGTTGATAAATACGTTGGGTAAAAAGAGGGGGTTTTACATAAAAATCCAAAAATGCATAAATGGACAAATCAGGGATTATACAGTCATATTTTATTGCTGAAGAGAAAAGGGGGCAAGGTAAAAAAGGATTATATCTGCATTATATTAGAGAATTATGTGGAAGAGCAGCAGAAGTAGAGGGGATTTTATTCACAAATATGACAGTAAAAAAAATGACTTTAATGTTGCAAAATCCTGCACTCAGAATTGAGCAGTGCCAGACTCATGTTGTCACTGCTGTGAAATTCAAAAGGACCCCACAGGTAGAAAACAGTATTTCTTAAATGGATACGCACAGTGGTGACACACAAGGGGTGCATGGAGGTACAAGTGCTGCCCAGGCAATGGGTGCGCCAGATGAAGCGCTGCGGCCACTTCCCAGTTGGCAAGATTGGTCGCTGGGGGGGCATGTGCCCCTCCCAACTAAGGTGGCACCAGTCACCCATGGATATGCTCCTTCTCCCCTGCCCTTACTCCTTTTCCCTCAACATTTGTCTTATTTTTCCCAGTCCACTTCCTGACAGTCCATCTCCAGAAGCACAAAGGGTGCAGGGGCCTGTTCATGGTCCCCTGGAAACTTCTCCCTCCCCTGTCTCTCCTGGCTTCCCTAAGCTGGCCTTTGGAGGAGTTCCCAGGCAAAGCCAAGCAGTGACTACTTATTAACACAAATGTGACCCCTCTTTCAGATTCATTCCCCATCGTGGAACAGGTCCCTAGGGATTGCCAGATCTGAGGCTCCCAGAGCCACATGCGCAGAGTCCCTGTCCTGCCTGTCTCAAGCACTTTCCCAAGGCTTCTCTCGATCACCTGCAGTCTACAGCAAAAGAGTTGGCGTGGGGCTGGTTTCTGACCCTGGAAAAAGTCCCTCCTGGGCTGGATACAGTGGGGCTTTAATGAAGATCTGTCTACAGTCAAGTGGGCACAGAGACCCTCCCATGATGATCCCAGCTCCCTATGGAGCTCCCTCTCTATAGGGGTTTCTGGAGTCTCATTTCTAGTCCTACTCTATTTGCAAGTAGAGTGTCCCGTGTTAATGCAGACTCTCTATTCTTGCTAGATTCCCTATTCCCTCTGCCTTGGAGGGAGGCTACACGGTCATTTGTCTGTTGTGGATGTTGAAGAATCTCAGGCCCATCAAGGCAGGGGATTTTTTGGGCAGAGACAGGACTAAGATCTATCCTGGGGCAGGACTTGGAGCCCTGGCTAGGATGATGTAGTTGGGGCTGGTCCTGCTTTGAGCAGGGGGTTGGACTAGATGTGAGCTCCTGAGGTCCCTTCAACCCTAACTTCCTATGAGTCTATTCCCACCATGCTTCTGGGACTCAGGACTCTAGATCTGGGGAGATTATTGACTCCCATCTCAGTGGTGATGATGATAAATACCGCGCTTAGCACTGCTCAAGACTTGGCAGTTCTGCAGTGATGCCATGGGAACTGTTTCATTTGCCATCACGGGAAGGAACAAAAAATAACTTCTTTAAATGTCTTGAGGTCTGTCCTACCTTGAAGGATTCCTCTCTCCCTGTGCCAGTGATATAGATATAGCCAGCAAGGGTGCCTGGATTGGACTGTCTTCAAGAGAAGTGGGAACAAGTGGGTGGCAGATTGTTCCAAGAGCTCTATATTTTGTTCAAAACGCCTGGAATTTGGTGACTTTGCCAATACATGCTGTGCTGTTGGAGAGGATGGAGGTGTGTTTTCCAGAGGAGGGAGTTCTGTCCATGTGATGACTAAATGTTGCTGGTACCTTATGGGTTTTTTATTGTACCCAAAGCCTTGAAATTTTGTATTTGAAATGTCACAGTTAAAAGCACTGGACAAGAGAGGGGTAAGCTGAAAGCCTGACATGCCTCTTCTATTTTACCAGCAACTGTTATTAGAAGCATCAAAGTTAGACAGAGGTACATTTATGGGGCACAGGAGGAATTTGATGGGCATATTTCTTTTTTTTGAAAAAAGCAAATAATCCTGGCCCCCAACTCCCTCTCTCTCTGGTGTACAAAACACTGAGCATCAAACTAATCAGGTCTGTAGTTGTTACAGAAAGAAGAAGGCAGAGAATGAGCATTATCTCAGACATTTGGAGTAATCTTGTCTCAGACCATTAGTTGCTGAATAAGCAGAGGGATGGGCCAGCTATATTGTAAGCAGACTATCTGATTCCCCAGGGAGAAGGGCCTGGGGATAAGGAGCTGATAAGGGGCTGAACTGGGACACTGTCATTTGCATTGTGGAAGAGCCATCAGATAAAGGCTGAATAGCTTCATTGTAAACTGGGGGGAGGATAGGTATGATATTAAAGCTCTTTTCTCATCCCCAGGTCCTTTCCCCGTGCATTGGTAGCTCCCCACTAACCACCTGATTAGATCCCCCCTAACCTACAGAACCTGATGGAAGTGAAGGAGCTCAGGAAAGCTTATGCTCTCTATATATTTTAGTCTCTGCCTTACCTGGCAGGGGAGATCCCCTTCTTCTCAGCCTTGAATGACTTGGTGTTGTTAGAGGGTGAAGGCCTGACCCTTGCACTGTGGGCAGGCTGACCCTACAAGAGACCCTGGCTGCCTCCAAATGCAAGGATCTGGGCTGCACAAATTATGCTGAGGGGAGGATTGCTCTTTTTGTTCCTTCAGCATTTTGTGTAGGGGCAAGCAAAACCAGGGTGCATCTGAAGTCCAAGGCCTCCAGGCTAGGGACTTGCATGCAGGATGCCTGCCCCATCTTTTTAATGAGGATGGGGTGAGAGACCGTGTTAAACGCCTTCCTGAAGTCTAAAAAGACTACGTCAACAGAGGTCAACAGGGGTGCCCACATACATGGATTTGGTCACCTGGTCAAATCAGGCCACCTAATAGCATTTCTCTGTCTTGGTAATGTGTTATCGGCCTGCAGATGTCCTTCAGGGGGAAAGAGCAAAAGACATGAGGAGGCTGGAAGGAAAGGTGGGGACTGAAGGGTTCGAGGTATGCAAAGTGTAGCATGCTCTGCCACAAGGAGCCTGGGAGGGGATTTGGGGAGCATACCTGATCCCTGGCATGTGGTAGAAGGAAATAAATTCAGGTAGAAGTCCTGCTATCATCAGGAAAGATGTGTACTTAGCGGACAGACTGAGTCTGTGGGGACAGGGAAAATGGCTATTTCATATCCTTCTAATCTAGAAAGCAGAGTCCAGTAACACTAAAGGCTCTATTGATCAGGAGAGGACTTTTTAATCTGTTTCAGCTGTACATTTCTGGAGTCCAGGGTATACAGAGTTAGGGAATACACTGACACAACTGTAACCGTCCTCTGGGGGTCATGACCAAAGATGCCCATAACACACCTACACAAATCAGAATGCAGGACCATAGCAAGACATCATCTAAAGCAGGGGTTGGGAACATTTGGGGGCAGAGTGCCAAAAACACCCCCAATTTCAACCAGTAAGAGGCTGGTGTGCCAGGGGCAGATGGTGGTTGATGCAGGGAAAAAAGCAGAGCTCTTCAATGAGTTCTTCGCTTCGGTATTTCTAAGTACTGACCAAGCCAATTCCCCCACCTCAGTCATTGACAGATGTCCACATGGCACCAGTCCTCCTACAGTTAGTTCTGAAATAGTTAAGGAGCTCCTGGAGGAGCTGGATAGTACAAGTCAGCAGGCCCGGATGACCTCCATCCATGACTGCTGAAGGAACTGGCCAGTGTCACAGCTGAGCTGCTGGCATAGCTGTTTGAGCACTCGTGGTGCTCCGGGCAGGTCCCTGAGGACTGGAGAAGGGCCAAGGTGGTGCCCATTTTCAAGAAAGGGAGAAGGGATGAGCTCGGTAACTTTAGACCAGTCAGTCTTGCCTCTATTCCTGGGAAAATGCCAGAGAAAATAATCAAAGAACACATTTGTTCAGGCCCAGCAGGGGAAACGATGCTGAGGGGAAACCAGCAGGGATTTGTCACAGGTAGATCCTGCCTGACAAACCTTGTAGCCCTCTATAAGCAGGTCACACACTGCCTGGACACAGGAGCTGAGGCCGATGTCATCTTCCTGGACTTTAGGAAGGCCTTCAACACAGTGTTGCACCCTACCCTCATTGGGAAGCTAGCAGACTGTGGAGTGGACACCTACACGGCCAGGTGGATGGCCAAGTGGCTTAGAGACCGCACCCAGAGAGTGGTGATGGATGGGTCCTTCATGGCCAAGAGGGAGGTGAGTAGCGGGGTCCCACAGGGTTTGGTCCTCAGACCGATATTATTCAATTTTTTCATCAGCGATTTGGACGAGGGCATGGAGAGCACCCTCTCCAAGTTCACTGATGATACCAAGTTATGGGACAAAGTTAGTACACCAGAGGGCAGGGAGCAGATTCAGGCCGAGCTGGACCTGTTGGATCAATGGGCAGAGAGAAATAGGATGCAATTTAATAAAGATAAATGTAAGGTCCTCCACCTGGGAAGGAGGAACCGCCAGCACACCTATAAGTTGGGGAGTGTCCTTCTCAGCAGCTCAGAGGCAGAGAGGGATCTTGGAGTTGTATCTGACTCCAAGATGAACGTGAGCCAGCAGTGCAACGAGGCCATCAACAAGGACAATCACACCCTGTCGTGCATGAGCAGGTGCATGACTAATAGATGAAAGGAGGTGATGCTCCCCCTCTATGCGGCACTGGTCAGGAGTACTGTGTCCAGTTTTGGGTGCTGCACTTCAAGAGGGACGCAGAGACTCTGGAGAGGGTGCAGAGGAGGGCCACTCACATGATTTGTGGATTTCGTGATAGACCCTAGTGGGAGGCTGAGAGAGCTGAATCTCTCCAGCCTTCACAAGGGACGGCTGAGGGGAGATCTTGTGGCTGCCTATAAATGTATTAGGGAAGGTCAACGGGGAATAGGTGACGCACTATTTACTAAGGTGCCCCAGGGAGTGATTAGGAATAACGGGTTGAGAGTGGATTTAGGTTACATATTAGGAAGAAATTTTTCACACTAAGGGTGGCCAGGACCTGGAAAGGGCTTCCAAGAGAGGCGGTGCTGTCACCTAGCTTGGAGGTCTTCAAGAGGAGGCTAGATAGTCACCTGGCTGGGGTCATCTGACCTCGGCCCTCTTTCCTGCCAGGGGCAGGGGGTCGGACACGATGAGCCATGGTGGTCCCTTCCGACTCTGCAATCTATGAATGTATGAGGGAGCCACAAGGGGCCTGATCCTTGTGTACCCCTGCCTCCTTCCCTGCCATTTACCCAAAGGCACACATGCCAAGGAAAATGCCTGTGGGTGACACACTCTGGCACTTTTGCTGGGGGTTGATCTAAAGCCCATTCTTTCCTGAGGGAAAATGTGTGCTTGGGTGTTCAGCTGCACAAACTCATGCCACTGTATTTTGCCCTGGTGCATGCCTCTTGAATGTGGGGTTTGTGCAGGGAAAGATGCCCTGGGTGGGGCAGGGGAAGTTGCCAAGCCAGGCATCCAATGTCACTCAGAGGTGCTATAAATGTCTGAACCATTCCACCTGATCAACACACCAAAGAGCTACTCAGCACAGCTCACAAAGACACTCATGGACGCAGAGGGACAGTCTTCCATCTTCAGCTCTCTCTGTGCAAAAATGAAGTTTATTTCCTACCTCTGGGGACTTTTTACTGTCTTGCACCATCTACACTTTTCCCAGAGCCTGACAAAGGGACTTTGAGTCCGAAAGCTTGCAGAAAAGGACAATTTTCTTGTCATTTTCCAGTTGGTCAAATAAAAGGTATCATTTTGGAACCAAGAGTACTAGTTTTTTTGTACGTCTTTTTATCTTAGACCAACACAGCTACCAAGTACACCCCTGAACCATTCACCCTATGTCTGGACTTCTGTAAATAGACCATCACCAGTATAAGCTCCCCATTGATAAACAAATACCCCAGAACAGGTTGGTGGTGACACCTCTAAGTATCCTGTCTGACACTCAAGGCCCAACATCTGTGATTGACTTATAATTGCAGAGGCTGCAGAAGCACACAGTCTTTACACCTAGACGATCAATAACAGGAGCCAGACAATTAACAGTCGTGATATGATGATCAACCTATTCCTCCCTGTTTTGTTTGGACTTTAATTGCCCAACCATCAAGGAAAATGCTTTGAAAGAAACAGTATAAGAACTAAGCAGATTTGTCAAAAAGGTGTGCACAGGCCAGACCAGAAGCCATCCTGCCACCCAGCCAAGAAGTGAAGGACCCGCATGTTGAGGCTGTACAAAAACTGTTTCCGGCTTGCATTGGGTAAAGATCTCAGTGCAGCTAAGATAATACTAAGGACTAATAGCTTATTTTATCTTGGGAAAGAGCCTTTCCTGTCATTTAGTTTTGTAACTTGTTGGTAGTCACTAAAGCAAGCCATTCTGCTATTCATCAACCAAGTGTTGTGTCAGTTCATAAAGTACTATCTTAGACATCAGTTTCTAAGTGCAACCGTTGGTCCAATACAAGATATCACCAACCCTCACCCAGAAACTCTTGCTTCTCACTGGTTTACTACTAAATTTATGCCTTTAGGGTAGTGTTTTCCAACTTTTTTTTATATTTGTGGACCCCTAAACAGTCTCAAATGGAGATGCAGGCCCCTTTGAATTGTGAGCGTGGGTATTCACATACTTTTGATTGATCACAGTCAACTTTCATGGACCCCTTAGACAGTCTGTGGTCCCCCAGGGGACTGCAAACCACAGGGTGAAAACCACTGTTCTAGCGCAGCATTTCTCAATCTGTGGGCTGCAACCCAAGTTGGGGTCACAAGCAGGGCCATCCCGGGGGGGGTGAAGGTCAGAGCAACTGTCCTGGGCCCTGTGCTTTGGGATGCCCTGTGGAGCTGGACCAGCTTCGCATCTAACCACTTGCCACCATCCCCTGCTGCCACCACTTCCGGGCCACGCACAGACTGATTTGCCCTGCACCCTGTTACAGTTGTCTCTGATCAGAAGAATATATGAAAGGATCATGAACAATCACAGAAAAACATGGAAAAACGTAAATGTCACTGGAGAGTAATGTAGGGCCACGTGTTGATACTGCTGTTAATTTTTTTCTGTTGATATGGATTCCTGTCTTGAAAATTAAGACTACTGAACTGCTTTAGCTTGTATTGTGTAATAAGTCTGTCAACCATTGATCCTGCCAGATCATGGCGTACGCATGGGAGGTCACCCCGACCTGCGGTGCCTATGCCTGGGCAGGAGTTTTTGCAGGCGTGGAGGCTGCCCAGACCCTCCAGCCCCACTTTAGGGCACTGAGACAATCCAAAGGCCAGACTGAGTCTAGGTTTGGTGCCTCCATGCCTGTATTCATATAAGTATCCAGGAATTGCACCTGGGTCTCCTGTGTATCTGTGTTATATGTATTTTGGGGCCAAAATACTCGTGTGTTTTCTACTTAAACTATTTACTGGGTGGGACTGGTCACGGAGGTTTACAAATGGGTCGAGAGCACAAAAGGAGTTGAGAACCACTGCTCTAGTGTGTCCCTGCTCCTGGCTTTCCCCTAAACAGTCAAACCAGGGCATCCACAGGCTGCAATGGGCCCCTGCAACTTCCTTGCTCGGCTTTGCTCCCTCCACACTCATCTCCTTGCTTTTCCCTACCTGCCTCCATACTGTCACTGTTGTCTCCGAGCTTGTCCTTAAGACACGGGTGGGTGGGGGAAGCCACCAGGAAGGAGGAGGGAAGATCGCAGCAGAGAGCTGGGGGGAAGACCCCGTGGCTGCAGTTTCTTGGGGGTGCGCTCAAGGAGGGCAAGAGGGTCCTGGCGGAGATTGGTGGGGCAGCGAATTGGATCTGCATAGTCCCCAGAGCAGGGATGGATCCCAGCTTGGAGCTGGCTCTGGCGGCAGCCGAAGGGTAGAGGCAGGAAAGAGCCCGGCCCCACTGCGGCTCCCGGCCTCAGAAAGGACCAAAGATGTTGCTTGAGAGCCTCCGAGCAGAGCAGTGCTGTTATCTGGCCTGGACCGCCTTGTTGTCAGCGCCAGCCTCCATGTCCCTGGAGGGTCTGAGCAACTCCCATGGGAAAGATCCCCTTCTTGGGTAAAGAAATTTGGGAAGGCCACTGATGAGACACAGCCCAGGGTGTCCCCGGAGCCATTGCAGTCTGGCCTGTTCCTCGCCTGGCGTGCGGGAGTTTCATTTAGGACAACCTCAAGGCTCCCCATGAGCAGGCAAGTAGAGTTGCAGTAGAGAAAAATCAGCTGCACAAACTCATGCCACTGCTTTTTGCTCTGGTGCACGCCTCTTGAATGTGGGGTTTGTGCAGGGAAAGATGCCCTGGGTGAGGCAGGGGAAGTTGGAGCAGCACTAGCCTGGTCCCAGCAGCCTTACCTGGGGGTCTCTAGCTCTGCCAGTGGCAATCCAGGTGAGCAGAGCATGGTTGGTAGCTGAAGCATGGCTCTGACAGGCCAGGCTCTGGTTTTGGGTGGCGTACACTACCCCATTTTTTTTTTCTGCTTTTGTTTTTGTTGATATTGGGAACTCCTTGTATTTACATTTGGCTCCATGCTGCAAATATGCAGCGTGGTGAACCAAATCACATGCACAGGGTGCATTTTGCAGCTCCTTTGAGCCACCTCAAAACACGTGTGTGTGCCCATGTGTATGCAGCCCATCTGTTCAAGAAGCAACCTCTGTACCAGAGCAAAAGTACAGACAAAAATAACTCCCCCAACCCCTCTGGCCTGCTTGTGCTGGAGCCAGAATCTGGGTGCTGTGAAGCAGGAAGCGAGCACCCACCACTGAGCCCCAAGAGAGGTGCCCCTGCTCTCCCATCTGGGTATATGAAGGGGGAAGATGTTGGTGCCCCTAGACTCTGTTCAGGATCTTCACCTCTTTTATCACCCTCCGGCCATTTGCTGAGTGAGAAATAGGAAGGCCCTCTTCCCTTCCTCATGTCCTCCCCCAAAGCCTCTCAGCTGCTGGGAGTGGGGAAGAGGGAAAGCAGATTAGGGATTTTGCTCCTCTACTCCCCTCCCAGCTTCCCTTTTCTTGACCCTCCTTCCCCTTAC
>JAGPOW010003496.1:67192-106811 GCA_030014935.1 Caiman crocodilus | reverse complement strand
AGCTTCCTAGGGAAGTTGTTCTTGCTCCTACCTTGGGCATCTTCAAGAGTAGATTAGATAGGTACTTGGCTGGGGTCCTGTGACCCTGGCACTCAATTCTGCCACTGGCGGGGGGTCAGACTAGATGGCCTGCTCTAGGCCCCTTCTGACCCTAGATACTATGAAACTATCCAAATCCCTCTATGTCCTCTAGGGGCAGCCTCCTTGTCAAATCATAACATTAAGGAATGGCAGGTCAGATAACAGGGTGAGACCATGAGATGCCAGAAGGGGCAACAAGGTGGGGGTCCAGGTAGTGGCCAGGAGAGGTGCATCACACCTGCATCATCACACGCCCGTGGTGAGACATGAGACTAAGGCCATACACTTACTTGTGGGAGGAACTCAAGCTGTACCCTGTTGGAAAAGGGGAGATCAGGGCCTCTCTTTTGAATGGAAGCAGGGAACTGGGGTAACAGATCAAGGTGAGGTCCCTAAGAACTAAGAGCCAGCCCCTAAACCACCAAGAAGAGACCTGAAGTGATTTGGGTCTGTAAATGTGAGCCTATTCCAGCTTTACCCAGGCTCCAAGAATCAGCTAATGGAAATCATGCCTGGGTCTTCCTCCCCCTCCTCATTGCTTTTTGTGGCTTGATCTGAATGCAAAGGGGATGACATCTTACAAGAGTCTAGACACAGGTGTCTCCCTTTGGAAGATGCCCCTTCTCTGTGCCTGCAGAGGGATTGCCCTGTGCACTGTACCTCTGGAAGGACATGGCTGGGTAAGTAGGGAAATCAAGGCCCAAGGCTTCAGGGGGTTGATCCTGCCCAGGGAATCCCCAGGTGTGCTGGACCAGGACCCTCAAATCCAAGGATTTTTCTCGGTCTCTGGAAGCAAGGCCCTTCTCTGTATCTTCAGAAGAGACGGGTTTTTTGGTTTTTTCCAGGCCTGCTCACCCCTCAGCTGGTAATCTTGTCAAAGGGCCCTTCCCCTTTGAGGCAGAGCCACAGAAACCACCTACCCTAATCAGCCATTCATTTCTGCTTCAAATCCCTGCCAAAGATGGGCTTTGTTGTAGACCAAGGAGGTTCACACCTTTGTGCAGAGGAGTCGTAATGGATGTGTTTGACTTGGCAGTGAGTCACTGCTCCAGACTCATTATCATTAGAGTACTGGTATGTCTCGCTGTACAGCCAGCGACCCTGGGCCCGTTGCACTAAGTGCTACACCCACACGAGCAAAGGTGTCCCTTGCCCCTAAAGTGATCAGCTCTAGAATAGCTCTGACCTTCTTCTTTTTCTCTGCTTAACCCAAATGCTCCCACCCGCACAGCTGAGTCCAGAGACAGGTTGGGGGAAAAGTGCCTACAGTGGATGCTCCATATAACCACGGAGGGGCACAAGTATTCAGGCTAGCAGCTGTTGTGAAGGCCAGTTTTCATTTCAGGAGGCATCTGTCACGGAGCAAAACTAACAGCGTACAACTCAGATCACCAGGCAAAGAGTTTGGAAATAAGGGTAACTCAAACCAACAGTCGGGACGAAGAGTTTGCAAGTGTCCCTGATCACTTGTTATTGTTGGGGTCTCAGCAGCCCAGGCCTTGAGATGACGTTAATCCCCTCAGCCAACGTTAGAAGATGGGAGTCATGGGGATGCATTTATCCTGTCACCATTGGGACAGACCTGTTACCCAACTGGGAGTGTGGAGTAGTGAAGTGGAAACAGTTTGGAGAGGGATGATCCTAGCTCAGGCAGGAGGTTGATCTACATGTGCCCTAGGTGAGGGCAAGGATGCGGATGGCCCACAGGGCAGAAACAGAATTGACTAGAAAGGGTAAGGGTGAAAAATTTCTTATCAGCAATTCCTGCAACTCAGCTGGTCCAGTCCTCACTGTCCCCACGTCACCCCTTCCTCGTGGCTGCTTCTCTCCCTCCAGGGCAAGCGGGGAGCCTTTCCCTTTGAGATGAGGACCAAAGATGCTCAGATTTTTCTTCATTTGCACATTTTACTTTGGAGGGTGGAAGACAGTTTTATGGGACCTATTCCCTTGTGTTACATGTATGTTTTTCTGCTCTGCCCTTCCTCCCTAAAAAAAACCCCTTTACTGATTTTCATAAGATTTTTTTATTTGCGTGGTTTTCAGCAAAACATTTTGTGAAGTTATTTTTGCCTTGAAACACTTATTTTTTTTCTTTGCAAAAGACACTTAAAAAGAATAATAATAAAGAAACAATACATATGTATATGTAAGCAGTGTCCCCCATTCTGGCTTTACATCAGTATTTTTTAGAGGAAAGTCAGAAAATAAAATTAAAAAATTAAAAGCAATTTAAAAAAAAACCTGGGGTATCCTGTCCCCTGAACGTAACAACTGAAGCCTTTCTGAATCCCCCTCTTGATGCCGACAAATTTGTGTGCGTGAATGAAATGGAGATGATTTTTCCACAAAACATTCCTGACTTTAGCTAAAGCACGAACCAAAAGACACAGAGGAAACATTTCGCAGAGATTGGAGAAGGCAGGAAAAGTTTGATGGAGGGCTCAGAACAGAAAAGCAGCCTAGAAAGTCTCCAAAAAGAAGCAAATCCTTACAATGCTGTGAAAGAGGGCAACTTTCCCCTAATCCCTGTTGGTCTTTCACAAGCTGCCTTTCCCCCATCACTGCAGACCCATGCCAATGCCTCTCCCTCCAGGCAAGAGTTTTGGGTGCTTAGGTAATGAAAATGATGGCTGCAGTGGTCTGATGTTTGTGGGGGGACAGAGGACAATGGGAGGGGAGGGGAAGGGCCACTGCTAGGGGATTATGGAGCAAAAGTAGGCATCAGATCCTGTAGGGATACAGATGTTACAGGAGTCAGAGCAGTGCTGGGGGCATAAAAAGGAAAATGGGTTTTGAGGTGGCGTGCAGAGAGGGGATGTGAGCTCTAGGGCAGAGACAATAGGCATTGAGCCTGCAGGTGCCTTGGGTCCCCCTGCCTTTACTGAGTATGTCAGCCAGGAACACCTCTGCCACCAGTGTGCTCAGCATTGAGGAAATCCCATGCACAGCCATGGGGCAGAAAGTCTAGATCACTCCCTTGTCCAACAAGGGCTCTCACCAGGAGCCGTAAAAGGCATGGGATTCAGGGGAAAGAGCTATTTTCTCTATCAGAGAATGCTTAAGGGCTGATTGTGGGTTACAGTGGACAATAACTTGAATATGATTCAACAGTGTGCTATAGAAAGAACTTTTTTACAGTAAGGGTTGCCAAAATCTGGAATGGGCTTCCAAGGGAGGTGGTGCTCTCCCCTACTTTGGGTGTCTTTGAGACTGAACAAGCACCTAGCTAGGGTCGTCTGATCCCAGCGCTCTTTCTTGCCCAGGGCAGGGGGTCAGACTCGATGATCTACTGAGGTCCCTTCTGACCCGAACATCTATGAATGAATCTAGTTGCCAAGAAGGTTAACAGCATACTAGGCTGCAGCAGTAGGTGTGTTGCCAGTAGGTCAAGGAAAGTAATTATTCCCTTCTATTCAGAAGTGAGGCGACATCTAGGGACAGTGGTACAGCTTATCCCTTGTGTGCATGCGCTGGTGACTCAGGAGCATTGACCTCTTAGTGAATCCCTTCCCACACTGGCTGCAGAAGAAGCGTTTCTCCCCTATATGAGTGCGAAGGTGATAGGTGAGTTTGGAGCTCTGCGTGAAGCTCTTCCCACACTGGCTGCATTGGAACGGCTTCTCGCCTGTGTGCACACGCATGTGACGTGGGATTGTTGATTTCCTGGTGAAGCTCTTCCCACACTGGGGGCAAAAAAATGGCTTCTCCCCTGTGTGCACACTCAGGTGAGTTGTGAGCGAAGAGCTGTTGCTGAAGCTCTTCTTACACTGTGTGCAAGAGAATGGCTTCTCCCCTGTGTGTATGCGCAGGTGAATGGTGAGGTTGGAGTTATACGTGAAGCTCTTCCCACAGTAAATGCAAGAAAATGGTTTCTCTCCTGTGTGCACGCGCAGGTGACTCATGAGCGCAGAGCTGCTGCTGAAGGTCTTTTTGCACTGGCTGCAAGAGAATGGCCTCTCCCCCGAGTGCACACGTAGGTGACTTGTGAGTCCAGAGCTGTTCCTGAAGCTCTTGTCACATTGACTGCAGGCAAAGGGCTTCTCTCCCGTGTGCACGCGTAGGTGACCTGTGAGTGTTGATCTCCTGTTGAAGCTCTTCCCACACTGGGTGCAATAAAATGGCTTCTCCCCTGTGTGCATGCGCAGGTGTTGCATGAGTGCAGAGATGTCGCCAAAGCTCTTCTCACACTGGATACAAGAGAATGGTTTCTCTCCTGTGTGCACGCGCTGGTGCCGTGTGAGCTGGGAGTTCTGTGTGAAGCTTTTCCCACACTGGGTGCAAGAAAATGGCTTCTCTCCTGTGTGCACGCGCAGGTGTTGCATGAATACAGAGCTGTCAGCAAAGCTCTTCTCACACTGGCTACAAGAGAATGGTTTCTCCCCCGTGTGCACACGCTGGTGCCGCGTGAGCTTGGACTTCTGTGTGAAGCTTTTCCCACACTGCATGCAGGAGAACAGCTTCTCTTCCACATGCACACACATGTGGCTTTGAAGGTGATCCCACCTAGTGAAGCTCTTTTTGCACTCAGCGCAGCAGTATATCTGCTCCCCCACGTGCGTATTCTGGTGCACTTGGAGGTCACTTAAGGAGACAAAGCTCTTCCCACACTCTGAGCAGCAGTGAAGGTGTTCCCTTGAGTCCTCATTGAGAGGGCATGTATGGTGGAAGCTCTCCCCACGCTCAGCACAGGCCTGGACATTCTCCCTCTGGTGGGTCCCAAGTTCTGCGTCATCCCCAAACTTCCCACTGGGCTCTCCACATATACTCAGGTCTCTCTGCCCTTCAAATCCTTCCCTGCTCCTTTTGGTATCCACTGGTCTCTGTTCTTGTTGGGAGGGGAGCTGGTTTCCAGTCTGAAACAGATTCAGGTTGGCAGGTTCTTCCTCGTGATGCTGCTGCTCATCTCTGCCCAGTGACTCAGCATCTGCTGGGTGGAGGCAAGAACCGAGAAATTAGTCCCTGTCCAGCTGGTGAAGGGAAAGATCTGGTATTTCCCTATGCTGGGACGTGCCCCACTGGATGGGCCTAGTTACCTCTGTGAAAACAAGGGGTCCAAGTGCCTGTGCACTCTGGGCCTCACACCTCGTATACCCTGTGCCCCAGTTATGGAGCAGAACGTGGGTGATTCTGGTGGAAACAAGGCACTTGTATCCCCCAAATGTGAAAGCTTGTGAATCCCAACTACACCAAGCAGATACTTCATACTGCTGGAAGTACTGCTTGAACACTGCCTTTATTCCCCTGGCTGTCACATAGGGGAGGGACAGAAATTCCACTCAAACTAAACAACAGGACTGGTCGCAGCAGGAAGCAGAGCACCAGCCTCTCTATAGCCCCATCCTTAATAATCCCTGCAGGGTTTCTGCCAGCTCTGATAGCTGCCATGGGGAAATTCAAACAAGATCATGCCTTGCCAGAGGGTACAACAGAGATATGGCCACTTTGGATTAGGCTATCGGTTCTTGCACTGCTGAGGGAAGATGGAAATTTAAGCTCACAGTACCCCAGGGATACCAGATTTGTGACTCAAATCAAGACAGCAAGCTAGGCTTTGTCCCTAGCATGTTAGTACTTCTCTATGGACAGCCCCTTTCTTCCATGACAGAAACACTTGCCAATATACCTCCTTAAGAGGAGGATCTGAAGGGCTGAAGGCAGATTTCTTGCCTAAACAAACCTAATAGGGGAAGAAAAAAGAATCAGTTGCCCATTCTGCATCACTGGACAACAAAGAATGGATATATACATCTGCCTGGACAACACAGATCTGGCCAAGTTGCATGATGTCAGGACTTTCTGGGAGCAATTTAAGGCAAGTGATCAGGTTTCCAGCTCCCCCTATGTGTTGAGAGGTTCTGAGCTGAGGTGTGGGTGGAAGCAGGTCAGGGAGTTTCAAGACTCACCTGGAGTCAAGTCCTCAGAAAACAAGTTTTCTTCAGCTTCCTCATCACAGATCCAGAGCTCCATCTCACCTTGCTGGATGCGGCAGATTAGGTCTGGTGTGGGACCTTGATATCCTGTGTTGGGGAGTATATAGAGGTTGGTTATTCCACCATCCAGTGCCCATGTGGGACTTCGAGAAAGGATCCAATGGATTCAAATATTCTAATGGGGACTCAAGGGAGGACACTTAGGAAGAAAGGCATTTCAGCTGCTGTGGGAGCTGTGTATGCTGTTCTGGGGAGTGTAGAGAGGGGGGTTATTTCACCATCCAGTGCCTGACTGAGATTTGGAGAATGGATCCAATGAACTCATATATTTAATGGGGACCCAGCAGAAAAGAAAAGGAGGATGTTTAGAATAAAAGAGAAACCACGACAAGCAGAAATCTTTAAGAGAGTATCACCTTGGCCACCTAAGTAAGTGGAATGATGGTCATATGAAGTATAGAACATCAACCCCTCAGAAGTATATAAAGGGCAAAAAGTTTACAGTAGTCCCTTGGAAGGTAGGCAGACATGCAATGCTCTGTGTTGTGTAAGGAGGAAGAAAGAGAATGCTGTTAATAGATTTTCAAGATATTCATTTGAAAAAAGAGATGATGAATATACTAATAGCCATATATCCAACAAGTCTTATTAGGGTAATTCCAGGTGAAAAAAATTGAAATGTTTGCAGTAGTTTTTGCACTGATGAGTCTTGCAAATAAAAAGTCAATGAAAGACTGAGGACAATGAAAGCTTGCTTTTGGGAGAGAGGAGTTCATTTTGGCACTGCATAGAAAAGGATAATGTTATAACAACTGAAGAGGCAACTATAGCAACCTTTCCATCCAATGGGTAGATCTTTATGTGAAATGATGCATAGATGCACATGTACTGAGGATACAGATTGTTTGCATTAGGGATGTGGATTAAAGGAGGAAGACGACATCTTTTTACAAAATGAGAATGCCCACACTAGGGTACTGTTCAACCCAGGTTCCCAGGAAAAGAATGATGATAAAATCACCTCCAGAAAAGAATGTCATTCAATAAAAACAGACTGCAGGATGACTACAAGGAGAGATATAACCAAACCATAACTTGTGAGAGCAACATGGTCCCATACAGTATCAAGCCTGCTCACTTTGGGCTATTCTCAAAGGTAAAATAAAGAAAGAGACTATCAGGGAAAGGATATTGGACATTACTGCTGGAATACAGCTTATAAACAGAAAGCCAGGTCTTTGCAACAAAGTTGACCAACAGCCTTACAATACAGACAGCTTAATGCAGATTCACTTTGGGATTCAGGGAAGGTATATTTATTTGCACTTGCCAAGGATGTATTAGATGAAACCCAAGCACATCAGAAACACAAGGTGGGAAATGAAGGTATCAAGAGATATTGAAGAAAATAGAGAAGTCTTTGGGAAGAGACAAAAGTTGATTTGGACCAAGTCATTTATGCAGAAATGACAGCTACAAAATAGCAGTATCAAGAGAAGCAGCACTGAAAGAAAACTGAACATTAGAGAAGATGAAAAAATAATTGATAGGCTAGCTTAAATCCACAATGACTCAAAAAGGTGGTGGAGGAGGAGGAGGACTTGGATAATGTTGTGTCCAATGCTACTGGTGATGAGAAAAGCGGATTAACATATGATCAAATACAAAGCGTGTATTCTGAGATTTTGTTGAAAGGAGAATGTCCCAGAGAACATTTGCATCCATTGATACTGCAAATGAAATTGAATTTGCAGCTGACAGTGCAGAGGAAATCAGAAAAGCAGTAAATAAATGAACAAATGAACTAACAAAAGGGAAATGAAAGTGAAGAAAGAAGTTAAACAGTACTTATATATACTCAACCACTGGAAGTTCCTGAAGCATTAGGAGATGAAGGTAAATGGTGGTTCTGCACTTAATGAAGGAAACCGTACAAGATAGAAGATTTGAAATGAATGGTGACTAAGTATAATATTGCTTTTGCCTTCCAACAGAAAGGGAGTAACTATCAAAGTTCCAATGACAGGAGAACAAAAATGATTTAGCCACTCATTCCAAACTGATGGTCAATTATTGCAGCCAGACTCAACATGAACGCATAGATCAGGTATAATCACTTTGGCTTGAGAAAAGTAGTGTCACTAATCAATAAGGAAAGTCCTGAAAACAATAAATTGGCCTTCAGATAGCTGCCAAAAAACCCCAAAAAAACATTTGTGCAGGTCCCCAAGGAAGATCTTTAGTGGAGGCTGAGAAAGCAACCACTAGAAAAGGACACTTGACTACAGTTCTGGGTAGGGGAAAAAAGAACCTGAAATTTACCCAGGGAAACAAGGGCTTGGTAATTCCTCAGCATCTGGTCCTGGTAAAGCCCCTTGTCTCCAGTTTCCAGCAGCTCCCACTCCTCTCGTGTGAAGTACACAGCCACTTCCTCAAAGGCCTCCAGGAGCTGCAGTCACAAGCATTACACCATCAGTGACTCCTTCTCCACCCTCCTCCATCCTAAACAAACCTAGATCTTTCTCCTCAGCTGATCCAGCAAAGGGTCTGGCATGGAAATAACTCTAGGGACAGAACAGCATGTTTGTCTGCTTTAGCTCATGTCATCCAGAGACTTGGTGCAGTTATTCCCTCTGCCAGTATACGCTGTGCCTATAAGGGAGGTACTGCCATCGGTACACCAGGAGAGACTGCAGTCCAGGTGCCATAAGTGTACCCTGGGGAAGCTGTTTTCATGGCAGTGACTCACAGAAAATACCCTGCTTCGGAGGGGGACCCTGGGAATTCACACCGCTTCACCAGACACAGCCCAGGAAACGGTGGCTGTTGGTGCAGTCAGGCCTCCATGAGGCTCTGGGTTCCCAGGAGATTTACTGACCCACAAAATACAGGGAAACTCCCTGCTGCTGACCTACATGATATGGGGCTGCTGCAGCCATCCCTGTTGTGTCTGGCCATGGAGCGGAAACGAAGGGCAGGGGAAGAAACAAAGCCAACTTCACGTACAGAGACAAGGATATTACAGCTCTCCAGATCACAAAGTGTCCATTTTCCTTGGGCACACGTGAGACCTGCAGGCTTAGAGGGGGACTTTCTCCAGATATAAGCAACTCTGGGAATTTTTCCTTGATCCCAGTTAAGGTACTGGTGCAAGGGGACTGGGATTCATTTCTCTTTCTGGCAAGTTGATCCTCCAGGACTCAGGAATACTGCTCACTCCTAGCAAGCTGCCAGCTCATCATCCTGTCCTGGCACTGGCTGGGCTGGAGAGACCCCACTGGACTTCGGTGCAGAGCCCCTCCATGCTTCTTAGGGAGTACCTGAGGGACTCAGCTGAGGAGACCCTCACCCCATGCTCCCTGGTGCTGGCTGGGTGACACAGAGGGTCCAGAGGAGCTCCCTCCTGGGACCCCAGTCTCAAAATGCTCTCCTGAAGTACCCCTCAGAGGAAACTGAGATAGCACTTCCAGAGGCAGGCAGTGCTGGATCCACTGGTGCTGAGGGCTGCGCTTCTAGTCCAAGCCCCCCCGGGCTATCCGTACTTGGCAGCCAGTTCCTGCTTCCCCTCAGGCCCTCCCTGGTAGCTCGGTGTGGATGCAGCATCTCTTGCTAACAAAGCTTTCTCTTGTGGCTCTTTAGGTCTCTCCATGCCTCTGGCTCTTTGCCACACCCAGAACTCTTGCTGAGCTTTGGCCTGGCACCACAGTCTCACTCCACTGCTGCCTGTACCTTGCTCATGGTCATGTTCCCTCTGTGCTGTGGGCACCTGCCCTGCTTCTTACACACTTGGCTTGGCTCAGGTGTCAGGAGTTCCCTCTCCCCAGATCTTCCTGGGGACAGCTTCAGCAGTTCCAGGTGTACAGGCCTTTCCTCAGGAGGCTTCTCCTCAGCTGTGCTCAGGTTTCCTGCACCTGCTGGGAGGGGAGGAGCATCAAAAGGCTGTTCTAGTGAGGCCTACACTGATCAGTACACAGAGATACTGCTCTCAAAGGCTTTGCTAAAGAACTGGCCAGAACAGGTGTGATCAGCAAACCTGCCTGACGCATAAGCTCCTTGCATAAGCAAAAACTTGGCATTTAGTCCAGAGGATCAGCAGAAGAGATAGTTATACAAGTTAGAGAATAGTTCATGGCACAAGTTGGCTCAAGATAGTCAAGTTATTAGTGGAATGTAACATGTTTTGACCATTGTATAAAAGGTGAATTAGAAATAAAAGGAACTTTGTGGCCTAGGGTTGCCTGTGTGGTGTCGTGCCAATACTTCGTCATGGGTGTACACACGTTAATACCTTGTCTGTCAGAACACAAGTGTGTTAGGACCACGCCTTGCAGATAAACTTGGCTAAGCCATGGTTACCAAACCAAGCCTGTGGTTGTTATTTAAGTCAAGTTTGGTGTTGGGATATCATTCCAGTGACTTTTGACAGCACCACATTCCTTGACACTGCTGATCCTACCATACATTCAAATTCAAGCTAAACAGAAACCAGGTATAAAGCTGTTACAAGTTTTCAAGCACAGACTTCCTAAGTAGTTGGCTCTTTTTATAGCTAGCTGAATGTAGTGCATGATTAGCCAGTAAATTGTATAATGTTTAAAACATGAGGCAGGGCCCTTCAACATGGACAAAAAAATCAATTACATCCAACAAAGGTGGCAATGACAACACAAATTAGCCCTAGTGCTACAGGCAAAGGCAAAACCCTGCTAGTGTGTGCCTCAGTCAGTCCCCAGGCCTCAGTATATGAGGAAGATGGAAAAAAAATCAAATCCCACAAGTCTTTTAAGGCCCCTGCTACACATTGCATATATTATGGAATGGACCGGTCAATCGCACAATAAATTTACATCAGCTACATGTGCAAGGTAAGACCAGTCACATGAGCAAAGTAATTCTCAGTTGGTGAATTGTGCCATAAATTTAGACCAGCCAGACATGCAGTCATTATCATGTGATATAAATGACCACCCAGCTATCAAGAGAACCAACCAGATACAATGTTAGTGCTTGTAAATGTGTAGTAACTCTAACTGGCTACTATCCAGCTTTTATTTAAATGTATAGCAGGACCCTTTTAATAGATCTCCACAGCCATGAAGCTGGAGATGAGCCCCAGTAACAGTGCCTTTGCTCAGAATGGCAAACACAGTCATCACTCCATGTAGGAGATACAATAGGGACCTTGGTGCTGCACCAGGATCCACACTGCAGAGAATGAGGGAACCAACAGGGCCACTTGCTCCAGGGGCTGAGGGGGCAGAAGAACAGAAAAGTTGCTGAATTGACCCCCAACAAAACACATGAGCAGACAAGATTTTCCACTGACAGGAGGTGCCTCCTGCTGCTGGAAAGCGCAGAACCACCACCTCTTATCTGCCCCTAGCAAAGAGTCTCATCTGTGGAAGCAGTCCAAGGACCTTTCATCTGCTGACGAGCCCCATGTCTCCTCTGTGTCAGGGGAATCTGCAACGGGACAGAGGCCCGGGGTTAACTTTAAATAAAAACTAGCCCAAAGTCACTAGAAAAGCTCATCACCCACACATCTGCACCAACCCATTCTTAGGTACAGATGGTTCATAGCAGGCCCAAGAGAGGAGTGCCTGGGACCCCAGCATTGATAATGGTCACAGCAGTGCTCAGTACAACCACAAAAACTGCCTGCATCTGCTCCCAATGAGGCCCTGCATCGCCACTGAACTTGCTAAAGAGCCACTGGCTGGTTAAAGGTGAGCAAAGCCACTGTAAATTTTGCCCAGATGAAAACATTGCCAAGGACAGCAAGAAAACAGCATACGGAAAGAGAGAAGCATGAGAAGGAAAGCCTGCCTGTTAGGGTGTATTCAAACAAACAAGGGAATAGAAAAAATATCCAATGATGAAAACACAGTGATGCAAAAAACCTGTAAGAGGCCAGTAGCAGTAGCAACTGTCATGGGGTAAATGATGAATATGCAAGTAACTAAAGTCATAACAGAATTTGAAAACAAAGGGGTGTTGGACTACTAGACTGCTGGGCTACTCCACTGTTGGGCTACTAGACAAAGCCCCTGAATGTCTCTGTAAGACCCTGGACTGTCTGATCAACAAGACATGGGAGCAAGACTCGCTGGCAAGGTGACTGGTGTATTTCTAGGTATGGGAGGGTGTGCTAGCTGCTGAAAGAAACTACACAAGGGCAGAGGAAACTCCTGCCTTTGGAGCATTCTCTCTCTCAAGATCCCACTGGTTTCCCAATCCCAGGTCTCAGGGTAACATGAGGAAGATAGGGAATCTTATCATTGAATGTTGCTGTCACTGTCACACTGGAGCTGGCTGGGGACAGAAATCGAGGCCCTGTCACCACACAGACATGCAGGGAGAGAACCCAGCCCCTCATTACTACAGCTGAACATTGGCATCTGGGCCCCACAGTACCTCTCTCTACCCAGGCCCCTGGCATGTTACCTGGCTCCTCATGGGGTGGGGGCTCCTCTCCGGGGACATGAGGCAGCTCTTCCTGGGGCTCTGGGGTTTCACCCCATCCTGCCTGCTCCAGTGGCATGTACCTGGGATGGAGCTGTGGCTGTTCTGGCCGAGAGCAGACAGATTCTCTCAAGATCCCAGGTCCCTCCATGTTCGCGACCATGTCCTCGACCTGCCTGTCCACCATGACCTGGCGACAAGACAATCACATCACTGGGAGCTGGGAAAGATGGGACTAGGAGGAAGCAGCCCTGGACACACGTCAACAGGGAGGCAACACTGATGGCCAGAGTGAAACTCTCTCACTTGGAGCGTCTCGCCCTCCACCAGCCCCAGCCAAAACCCCTCAGACAGGGCCCCTGCCTCAGCACAGGCCTCTGTGTTATGCTCCTGCTCCCAGCTTGGTATCTCCTGGGGCAGGATGTCCAGAAACTGCTCCAGCACCAGTAGCTCGGGCATCTGCTCCTTGTTGCAGCACTGGGGCTGCAGGCAGAACTCCCGCAGGTGGCTGCAACCTTCCCGCTGCCCCCTGGCTACCTGGAAGCAGACACCCCAGGCCAGGGCACTGACAGGGCCACACTGGACATCATGACCCCAGCACAGAGACACTCACCTGCCAGTGCTGGATGGGCCTCTCCAGTGGCTCCTGCTTGACTTCTTGTGGTGCCACCCATCTCGGGGACACTCCGCTTGTCCCAGCCTGGACAACATGAGGGGCTTTCCCTGCCCTCTCAGCTCCCGCCTGGGGCTTGGGGCCAGCTGGGTCCTGCTTCTCCATCCCCGCCAGAGGCTGCAGCAACGCTGGGAAGGGGGAGCCCTTGGCTGGTGCTAGCTTCAGCTCAGCAGCCATCTTCTCTGCCTCACCCCAGCCTGGGTCTGTGCGCTCGCTCTCCCGTGCCCACGTGCAGCGCTGTTCAGCAGCACCTGGGCTCCTGGCGGCCTGCGGGAAGGAGACAACTGGGTTTGTCCTGCGACGGGGAGCGAGGCTGTCGCGGATCCAATGCCTGGCAGCCAGCCCCAGCCCCAGCACCCCCGTTTACGAGCCGCGCTGAGGGGCCACACGGTGCTGGCCTCTCCTGACAGGGGTCAGAGCGAGGGGTGCAGGCCCCAGCACACCGCCCTGAGCCCCACGAGAGCCCAGCTGCGGGTGCCCCTCGCCCCCTGCCCTGTCCGGCCCGCCCCCGGGCCCAGCCAGCGCCCTCCACTCCTCCATCTGGACCTGCAGCCCCTGCCCCGCCAGGGCGCCTCACCTCTGACCGCAGTCCCTGGTGCCAGCCCTGCCGGTGCCCCTCCCTCCCGGGCCCGCCTGCCTCTGACCGCGCCCCGGGCCCGGGCCCGGCCCCTGCAGCGCCGCCAAGGCCCCGCAGGCCGGCGGGGAGGGGGCGGGGGGGGCGTGAAGGACAGGCCCTGCTGCGCGCGCAGCCCCCGCCCGGTCCGGCCCGGCCCCGCCCCACCCGGAAGCAGTTTGCCGGCCCCGAGTAGAGCACAGCACGTGACCCCGCTCAACCAATCGGGTGGGCCCGCTGCTGCCCGCCCCAGGCCGCCTTCCCGCCCCCACAGCCCGGAGCCGGAGCCGGAGCCGGGAGGAGGAGGAGGAGGAGCGACCTTCCCGCCTGGTCCGGCCTTAACCCGTGCCGCGCTGCAGCGGGACAGGGCGCGGGGCACTGCGGAGGAGGTGAGCGCGGCGGGGCGGGCATGTGTGTGCGGGGGCGGCCGCGGAAACGTGTCCGGTGTGTGTGCGCGCGTGTGCGTGTGTGTGTGTGCGCGCGACCCGCGTGCGGAGGGGCGGGCGAGCGAGCGGGGAGAGCGTCACTGAGCGGGGCCGAGATCAGCACACAGACAATGCACGGCCCCGGCGCCCGGGTCCTGGCTTTCCGCCGCGAAAAAAACATCCCCGGTTTTCAGGTTCAAATAAATAACTCAAAATTCATGACTTTTTCTGTGATTAAAATGAAGCATCGCTATATATATATAGAAATAGGTGTGCGTGCGTGCGTATGTAGAGAGAGAGGTAGGTATCGAAGTATGTATGTATGTCTTTGTGTGTATAAGTGGTATCTCATTTTAATCACTGAAAAATGTGGGTCTGGGTTACTTAACCTGAGAATTGGGGACTTTTCTTTTAATCGGAGAACAGCAGAATCGGCGCTGATCAGCTGTACTGCCCCTTCCCCTGCAGAGACCGTAGACCGTGCGGGTCGGAGGGCCCTCGGGAGGTTGCATCTAGTCTGACCCCCTGCCCAAGGCAGGACCAGCCCCACCTAGCTCACCCCAGCCAGGGCTTTGTCCCACCAGGTCTTATAACCTCCCAGCATGGAGCTTCCACCACCTCCCTGGGTGTCTTGCTCCAGTGTTTTACTACCATCCTAGTTGGAAAGTTTTTCCTAATATCTCACCTAAACTTGCCTTGCTGCAACTTGGGCCTATTGCTCCTTGTTCGGTCATCTGCCACCAGTAAGTCCTTAGACGCAGGGGTCGCAGTGGATGTAGTCTTTCTGGACTTCAGGAAGGCCTTTGACATGGTCTCTCACCCCATTCTCATTCTCAACTAGGGGAGCATGGCATCCACACGGTCCAATGGGTCACTAACTGGCTGGAGGGCCGCACCCAGAGGGAGGTAGTGGACAGGTCATTTTCGACCTGGATGGATCTGGGCGGTGGGGTCCCCCAGGGCTCAGTCCTCAGGCCCACACTGTTCAACATCTTCATCAGTGACTTGGACGAGAGGCAAAAAAAGCACCCTGTTCAAATTTGCAGACACTAAGATGTGATGGGAAGTGGGCATGCTAGAAGGGAGGAATAGGCTGCAATCGGACCTAGACAGGCTACAGGGGTGGTCAGATGAGAACAGGATGGGTTTCAACACTGACAAGTGCAAGGTGCTGCACCTGGGGAGGAAGAACCAGCGGCAGACCTGCAAGCTGGGGAACTCCCTTCTCACCAGTGCCGAAGCAGAAAAGGATCTTGGAGACATGGATGCCAAAATGAATGTGGGCAGACTGGGGACGGGGTCAGGAAGGCCAGCCGCACCTTGTCTTGCATCCACAGATGCATCTCAATCAGATCCAAGGAGCTGATCCTCCCCCTCTATGCGGCACTGGTCAGGCTGCAGTCAGAGTACTGCGTCCAGTCCTGGGCACCGCACTTAGGAGGGATGTGGACAGCACTGAGAGGGTCCAGAGGAGGCCACTCGCATGATCAGGGGCCAGCAGGGCAGGCCCTACGAGGAGAGGCTGAGGGACCTGAACCTGTTCAGCCTCCACGAGAGAAGGCTGAGGGGATCTAGTGGCCGTTTACAAACAAGTTGGAGGGGACCAGCAGGCACTGGGGGAGTCCATGCTCCCCCAAGCACTCCCAGGAGTGACAAGAAATAACGGTCACAACCTGGCAGGGGGTAGATTCAGACTAGACATCAGGAGGCGCTACTGCACTGTCAGAGCAGCTAGGACCTGGAACCAACTTCCAAAAGAAGCGGTGCTGGCTCCTACCTTGGGGGTCTTCAAGAGGAAGCTCTTGATCAAGATGATCACCTTGCCGGGGTCGTTTGACCCCAGTGCTCTTTCCTGCCATGGCAGGGGGTCGGATTTGATAATCTAGATGCTCAGGTCCCTTCCAGCCCTACAACTATGAAACTGAGAACAGCCCAGCTCCATCCTCATTCGAACCCCACCTTCAGATACTTGAAGGTTGCTTCTTCCCTTATCCAAACTAAATTAGCCTAGTTCCCCCAGTCCCTGAACCATTTTCATTGCCCTCCTCTGGACTCTCTCCAACTTGTCCACATCTTTTCTGTAGAAGGGAGCCCACAACTGGACGCAGGACTCCAGATGTGGCCTCACCAGCACTAAACAGAGGGGAAGAATCACTTAAGCCATCTGCTGGCAGTGCTCCTGCTGAGGCAGCCCAAGATGCCATTAGCCTTCTTCACAACAAGGGTGCGCTGGTTGCTCCTATTGAGCTGTTTGTCTGTTGTCACCCCCAATAGTCCTGTGTGAAGCTGCTAGTATTTGTTTTGGATTCGGCTGATTCGGAGGACAGTGATTTGATACAGTGATTCAGGAATCACTTTCCTGATTCAATTCGGCTGAATCTGATTCGGAGATTCGGCTGCTGCCAAATCTCCCAATCAGCCTAGCCAGGCTCATCCCCCGCTCACTCTCCCAGCACGGCAATGGCTGCCATGCCTGCCTCAGCTCCCAGCACTTGGGGGAAGCGGGGGGGAATCAGGGGATTCGTGCAGAACCCCTCATGCAAGGTGGGGCAGCGGGGACTTCCGCCCCACCCAGCAGCAGCTTCTAAACACTGGGGCTTTTTTGTAAAGTACTGAGCTTGGGTGGGTGGGACAGCCATGGGGGAACTGGGGGAATGGGCGGGTGTTGGGGGGGCTTGCAGGGGTGCCCCCATGGTCCCCTCCCCTGCCCCTAGTACTTGCCAGCTCTGAGTCAGCTGTAGCTCCCTGCTGCAGCCACTGGGGACTGCCAAATTATCAAAACTCTCCATATCTTTTCGGAAGATTCAGAGAGCTTTGAATCGATTTGGACCTTTAAATCAGTCCCCTGATTCAATTTGGATTCAGAGATTTAGCTACCAAATTGGGCCTAATCTCGGAATGGAATCGCCACCCAAAGCTTCACACAGCCCTAACCCCCAGCTCCTTTTCTGCTGCTGCTTAGCCAGTTGGTCCCCAGCCTGTACTGGTGCGTGGCATGGTTCTGTGTTAAGTGCAGGACTTTGGACCACTGGAGACCACAAATATTACCAGGATCTGGGGCAGCTCAGAGGCTGCCACAAAGATAACCAGGGTATGAGGGTGCTCAAAGGCTCCTTGGCAGTGCCTGGGCCAGGAACAACACTGCTGGTCCAGCCAAGCTCTGCCCTGGCTTTGCTGCTGTTGCTGTCCCTGCCCTGGAGCTGCCTCTTCCTGCAATTTTCCCCCTCTGGAGAGCTGTAACCAGACTTGGTGGCAGGGCAGCAGGCAGAGCTGTAGGCAGCAAACGATACTGCATCTAAGTCCAGCCAGTTCCTTCTGTTCTTCCTCCCCCAGGCCTGGTGGGAGGAGCATCTGGAGGGCTGTAGAGCATGAGAGTGTGGGGCACCTGCAGGATTGTGGGGTGCAGAATCTGTGGGTCAGGAATGAAGGGAACCAGCAGGGTTTGAGAAGGCTGTGGGTGGGGAGTGAGGGGTCCTGTGGGTCTGGAGTGAAGAGCACTGTCACCTGGGGTTGTGTGAGGGCTGCGAGGCCTTGGAGGGGTGTTCCAGGATCTGCCCCAACCCTGTTCCCTGTGTCAGGGCAGGACACTCATGTGGCCCCATGGTGTGGTTGAGGGGGTGCTGTGGCTGTCTGGGGGGCTGTGGATCTGCAGTGGTGTGTTGTGATCTTGGCTCCCCCATCATATGACAAATCCTCTTGTTTCTGTTCCTCAGGCATCCAGGAGCCAGGAACTGCTGAAAGACCCTGTGTGGGAGGAGTGGAAGAGCAAGATCGCAGGTCCAAGTTGGGGTGAGGCAGAGAAGATGGCTGCTGAGCTGGCGCCAGCCATGGGCTTCCCCTTCCCAGCGCTGCCCCAGGTTCTGGTCAAGGAGGAGGAGCAGGACCCAGCTGGCCCTGAGCCAGAGGTAGAAACTGAGAGTGCAGGGAAAGCCTCTTGTGCTGTTCAGGCTGGGACAGGCAGAGCATCCCTGAGATGTGTGACACCACAACAGGTCAAGGAGGAGCCACTGGAGGAGCCCATCCAGCGCTGGCAGGTGAATGTCTCTGTGCTGAGGCTGTGTTGTACAATGTAGCCCTGGGGTCAGTCCCTCTGGCCTGGGGTGTCTGTTCCTAGGTGGCTGAGGGGCTACAAGAGGTTTGCAGCCACTTGCAGGAGCTCTACCAGTGCTGGTTGGAGCCCAGTGCCAGATCAGGGAGCAGATGCTGGAGCAGTTGTGGACATCCTGCCCCCAGCGATACCAGATTGGGAGTAGGAGCATAGGGTGTCCCAGGCTAAGGGTTTTTGGCTGTAAGAGCGTTTCACCCTGGTTATCAATGGTGCTTCTGTCTGTATGTGTGTCTGGGGATGCTTCCTCCCAGCTCTCAGTGACATGGTTGTCTTGTCCCCAGGTCACGGTGCACAGGCAGGTCGAGTACATGGCTGTGGACACGGAGGGACCTGGGACCTTGAGGGAACCTCTCTGCTCTCGGCTGGGGCAGTCACAACCTCATCATGGGCACGTGCCACTGGAGGAGGCAGGATGGGGACCCCAGGAGGAACTGCCATGTGTCCCCAAAGAGGAGCCCCCACCCTATGAGGAGCCAGGTAACATGCCAGGAGCCTGGGCAGGGCTCAGGTGCTCTGGTGCCTAGATGCTGGTGCTGCCTGGCTATTCAGCCTCTAGAGTGAGGGGCTGGGGTCTCTCTAAGTCTGTGGGGTGACCGGGTCTCGATCTCTGGCCCCAGGCAGTTCCAGTGTGACAGCAGCACCCAGTGGGAAGATCCGTTATCTTCCTTGTGTTATTCCGAAATCTGGAATTGGGAACCAGTGGGTTGTTGAGAGAATGAATGGTCCAGAGGCAGGAGTTTTCTCTTCCCTTGTGTAGGTTTATTCAGCAGTCGGCATGCTCCCGTACATGGAAGTACATCAGTGAACTTCCCAGCAGAGTCTTGCTCCCATGTCCTGTTGATCAGACGGTCCAGGGTTTCACTGGGGCATTCAGGGGCATGGTCTAGTAACCCAGCATGCTAGTAGTCAAATGCCACTTTGTTTCCATACAGTTTTATACCGTTTGTTACTGCATGGTCCTCATTTTCCCCATAATGATTGCTGCTGCACCAACCATTTACAGGTTATTTGCATAACTGAGTTTTCACCATTGGGTATTTTTTTTAAAACCCTTGCCTGCACAAATGCAGCCAGACCAGCAGGCTTTCCTTCTTATACTCCTGTCTTTCTGTACATTGTCTTCTCACTGTCTGTGGTAGTATTTCCACTTGGACAGAACTTCCAGTGGCTTTGCTCAGTTTTAGCTTGTTAAAAAGCCATGAACTGGTTTAGTGACAATGCAAGTCCTTGTGGGAGTGGACACTGACAGATTTTGTGGTTACATTGAGTGCTGCTATGGTCCTAATCAGTGCTGGAGCTCCAGTCACTGCTCTTTTTGCCTACTGTGTGCTCTTTGTATACCATGTGCTGGTGCACATTTATAGTTGGTGGCTTTTCCTAGAGACTTTGGGGTACTTTTTATTTACAGCTAACCTTAGGCCTCTTCCCTCCTTCAGATTACCCCGACACAGAGGAGACTTGGGACTCATCAGCAGATGAAAGTTCCTTGGGCTGCTTCCCCAGACGAGGCCCTTTGCTCGGGGCAGGTAAGAAATAGTGGTTCTGCACTTTCCAGGGTAGGAAGCACCTCCCATCAGTGGAAAAGTCTTGTTTTCTCAAGTGTTTTGTTGGGGATTGGTTCAGCACCTTGCCTGTCCTGCCCCCACCCCCACCCCCAGAAGCCACCCTCATCCCCTGGAGCAATGTATGTTCATTCATTCTTGCACATGCTCACTCTCACATGCTCCCTGCAGCTGGGCTGAAGCTGGCATCAAAGCTGAAGCAGGAGCATTAGCTTGCCCGGGACTGTAGCATCTTATCTCCGCTCCTTACCCCTACCCCATCCCATGCGGCTTGGCTTGGCTTGGCTTGGCTGACCCCACCAGGAATAGGGCTGAAAGCCATGTGGCCATCAGGCTATTGTTTTTGCAGAAGTGAGGAGCCAGGCTGCAGAGGGAGTGGAGGGAATGCCCCCACCTCTTTGCATTCCTCTCCATACCCTCCAGCCACTGTGCAGACCCTGACTGGGGGGAGGCAGGACTAGGGGTTCAGTTACCACTCTAGCCTGCATTTCCTGTCATGCTGTGCTAGGTAGGTGGCTGAAGCTTCAGCATCTGCTGGCACCTAAAGGATCCTTGGATGGAAGCAGCCCTGCCCACCAGCCCATTCTGTACAATGGGGTCAGACTCTGTTTTCCAGGCTGCCATGTTGGGTCAGGCAGGGGGGTGAATCTGCTTCCATGCACTGTCCCCAGCTGTGTCAGCAGAGGCCGGACCTATAGCCACCATCCACATGCCTGCCAATTGATTCTGTCTGGTGGTGAGCAGGCAGCAGGTCCAGGTCCAGCCTCTGCTGGCACCGCAGGCTGGATAGAATGAGTTGGCAGACTGGATATGGCCTGTGGGCTGTATTTTGCCCATCGTTGATTTATATACTCCCCAGAGGGGAATATGTGGCTCCCACACCAGCTGAAATGTCCTTCCTAAGTGTCCTCCTTTCTGCCCATTAGAATATTTGAGTCCACTGGATCCTTTTTCCCAGTCCCAATCAAGCAGTGGATGGTGGAATAACCACCCTTTGTACACTCCCCAACACAGGAGGTCCCACACCAGACCTAATCTGCCACATCCAGCGAGGGGAGATGAAGCGCTGGATCCGTGATGATGAGGAGGGTGGAGAAAGCTTGTTGTCTGAGGACTTGTCCCAAGGTGAGTCTTGAAAATCTCTAATTCCCTTCCACCTACATCTCAGCTCAGAACTTCTCAATACCCATGGGGAACTGGAAACCTGAACACTTGCCTTGAGCTGCTTCCACCAGGTCCCAACTTCATGCAGCTTAGTCAGACATATTTTGTCCAGGCAGGCATGTGTATCCACTTCTTGCATTTTAGTGATGCAGGGACAGGTAACTGATCCCTTATTCTTCCCCTCTTTGGGATTGTTTAGATAGAAAATCCACATTCAGCCCTTCAGATTTGTCTTCTGAGGCAGAATTTTGGCAAGGGTTTCTGTCATGGAAGGGAGGAGCCATCTATAGGGAAGTAGTTAAATGCTAGGGATAACACTTAATCCGCTGTCTTGATCTGACACAAAATCTGGTAGCCCTGAGGTACCATGAGCTTTTGTTTCTATCTTCCCTCAGCAATGTATGAGTTAATAGCGAAGCCCAAGTTGGCTATACCTGTGCTATGCACTCTGGCAGGGCATGATCTTGTTTGACTTGCCCCGTGGTAGCTATCAGAGTTGGCAGAAACCCTGTGGGTGCTGCTAAGGATTAGGCTACAGAGGCTGATGCTTTGCTACCCACTGCTACTAGTCCTGTTGTTTAATTTGAACTGAAACTCTGCTCCTCCCCTCTGTAACAGTCAGAGGAATAAAAGCAGTGTTCAATCAATACTTTCAGTTTTACGACATGCCTACTAGATGCAGTTGGAATTCACAGGAGTTCCTGTTTAGGGGAATACAAACACTTCCTTGTTTCCACCAAATTGCCCATGTTCTGCTCCATCACTGGGGCACAAAGGATACAAGCTGTGAGACCAGAGACCAAGAGTCCATGTGGAATTGGACTCCTTGTTCTTACTGAGGAACCAAAGCCCATCCAGAACCTGGGGCACATCCCACCATGGGGGAATAGCAGATCTTTCCCTTTACCAGCTGGACTGACACTAATTTTTGGGGTCCCATCTCCACCCAGCAGATGCTGAGACACTGGGCAGAGCTGAACAGCAGCAACCTCGTGAGGAAGGGCCTGCCAACCTGAAGCTGTTTCAGTCCAGAAACCAGCTCCTCACCCGACAGGGACAGAGAACAGCAGAGACTGAAAGGAACTTGGAAGGATTTGAAGGGCAGAGAGACCTGAAGACCCCCAACGGCATGGTTCCCTGCAGGCAGGGGCTGCATATATGTGAAGAACCTGGTGAGAGCTTTTGGGAAAAAGAGGAACTTGGGGCCCAGAGGGGAACCCCCTGGAGGGAGAATATCCAGCCGTGTACTGAGCATGGGGACAGCTTTCACCATTCATTAGGGCTGTGTGAAGCTTCAGTAGCCGATTCGATTCGGAGGAGATTCGGCCCGATTCGGAGGCCAAATCTCCGAATCGAATCGACTGACCCTTTAAAAGGTCCAAATCGAATCGGAAGCCTCCGAATTGATTCAGGGAGATTCGGAAGGCTTGCACAGCTCCACACCCCTCAAACCTCCTCTAGAGGCAGGTCTCCTCCTCTGGAAGGCACCTGGGAAGAGGTTATGGGGGCAGGTGGCTCAGCTCCTCCTGTTGTTGTGCCTCTGCCTGGTGAGGAGGGGGAGAAGGCAGGATCTGCACATGCACCCGCACCCCAGAAGCGAGGGGGTAGTGTAGTGTGGGATCATTTTGAGGTGGCGGAAGATCCCACATATGCTATCTGCCTGCACTGTCAATGTAAGACCAGCCGGGGCAAGGATGAGAAACACCTCACCACCACGGGGATGCTGCTGCATCTCCGCAGGCACCACCCCCTTCTTCTTCCTCCTGGTGCTAGTGGGAGTGTGCCCAAAAAGAAGTCCCCTTCTTGCTCCAAAGCCCCAATCCCCAAGAAGCAGGGGCAGGCCACCCTGGACCAGTGGGGGAAAAGTGGAGACAAGGGAGGTCTCGTTCCGAAGGCGAGCAAGCTCACCCAGAGCATTGGGGAGATGCTTGCTCTGGATGGCCAGCCCTTCTCCTTTGTTGAGCGCCCAGGGTTCAGGCGACTTATGGCGCTCTTGGCCCCATCCTACCAAGTGCCCACATGTACCACCTTTAGCAAGACGGTGGTGCTTTCCCTGTATGAGGCATGCAGGGAGTACTTGAGGGAGGAGCTGCGGAAGGCAGACCCGCAGGTAGCCTTGCATTTCACCTCGGACATCTGGAGCAGCCGGGGTGATCATGCGTACCTCTCCATCACGGGGCACTGGTGTGATCAGTCAGGGCGTCGGTGGGCTCTCCTTCAAGCGGAGATGATGGATGAGTCCCACACGGCAATGGAGATCATGGTGGCTATGAACCGCATGGTGCAGGGGTGGCTCGTTGGGCCTGGCACGCTCACCCGGGGGTTCATGGTCACCGACAACGGGGTCAATATGGTCAAGGCGATGCATGATGCCAACTTTGTTGGCATTCCCTGTGTGGCACACAAGTTGCACCTCATTGTCAGGGATGCCTTGGAGGGGGATGGGGCTGTTGGTGATGGTGCCAGCACCACCAAGCATCTCATTTCAAAATGCAGGCAGGTGGCAGGCTACTTTCACCGCAGCATTAAGGGGGGCAAGATGCTGCGGGACAAACAGGCAGAGCTCAACATCCCACAACAGAAAATCATTCAGGATGTGGAGACTCGATGGAACTCCACATACCTGATGCTGGAAAGGCTGGTCGAGCAACAGAAGGCCATTCAAGAGGTAGCCTTGGACAGGGAGATTGGGATCAGTGGCCCTCTTAACAAAACAGAATGGGATACCATTTCCCAGATCTTGGTGATCCTTAAACCGTTCCTCGAGGCCACAGAGAGCCTCAGCGCTGTTGATGCCCTCCTTAGCCAGGTGATCCCTGTAGTGAAGGAGCTTGAGAATGAATTGGAGAAGTTGCAGGGTGTTGATGTTCCTGGGTGGGACAAGCCACTTTCATCAGAGGTGCAAGTATTGGTGAAGCAGTTGAAGGAGGGCATCAAAAAACAGCTGGATCCATTGCAGTCCAGTACGGTCCATGTGCTGGCAGGTATGTGTGACCCGAGGGTGAAGGGGAATGTCTGCAGCAGCAAGACCCTCGATCACTGGACAAAGGTGCTGGTGAACAGAGTCAGGGAAGCAGAAAGGCAGAGGCAGGGGGAAGTGAAAGAGGGGGATCCACTTTCCCGTGCCAGCACTCCAACCACAAGCCAATCTCCTTCACCACAGCCGCTGCCAATGTGGGCTAAGGGCATGGCTTCAATGTTGGGGTCCAGAGGCACCAGACTCCACCATCAGGCATTTAGTGCAGAGGCCTCGGTGGCTGCCTATCTCACCGAGGAGGTGGAGCCACTGCATTGTGACCCCTTGGCCTATTGGGTATCCCGCTGCCAGGTGTGGCAGGATCTGGCCACGGTTGCCAGGGAATACCTGTCCTGCCCACCAACCAGTGTTGCAAGTGAGAGGTTGTTCAGTGTTGCTGATGATGTGACATCCCCCTCCGCCTCCTTGGATCCTGGTTTCGTGGAGCAGCTGGTGTTCCTAAAGGTGAACCTCCCACTTCTGGGATTCCCCAAGCTCCACGTGCAGACAGAGTGAGTGCCAGCCTCCTCGCTCTGCACCTACATGCTTTCAGAATCTTGAGGTGCACTTTCACAGAAACCTCTGCGAAACTTGGCAGGCTTCATGTTTCAGAAGGGGCTGCCATCCCTGCTGTTTTCATTCGAATCTGCAAAAAAAAATGGCCGAGTTATAGGTATTTTAGTGATTCCCCATTATAGCCTATGGCCGAATCTCCAAATCCAAATCGGCCAAATCGAATCACTGTCCCATTGAATCAGAAGCGAATACTGCTGCTTTGCACAGGCCTACTATCCATGCCCTCTTGGACACCAGAGGACATACTTGGGGGAGCACCCGCACTTCTGCCCAGTGTGGGAAGAGCTTTTGTCTCCCTGCATGACCAAGTGCACCAGGGCATGCACATGGGGGAGCAGCTGTGCCTCTGTGTTGTGTACAAGAAGAGCTGCACCAGGTGGGATCACCTCCGAAGCCACACACGCGTGCATGTTGGGGACAAACCATTCTGCCCACTGTGGGAAGAGCTTCACCCAGAGCTCCAGCCTCACAAAGCACCAGTGTGGGCACATGGGGGAGAAGTCATTCTTCTGCAGGCAGTGTAGGAAGACTTCAGCAAGAGCTCCAAATTCACCAATCATCTGCATGTACACACAGGGAAGAAACCCTTCTCTTGCCGTCAATGTGGGAAGAGCTTCACTCACAGACTGACACAAACCACCTGCATGTGCATATGGGGGGAGAAGCCGTTTTCTTGCACCCAGTGTGGGAAGAGCTTTACACAGAGCTCCTGTCTCAACAATCACCTGCATGTGCACTTCAGGGAGAAACCCTCTTCCTGCAGCCAGTGTGGGAAGATTTTCACCCACAGCTCTAAACTGACTGATCACCTGCATGGGGGAAAGGCTTCCTGATGCCAGCGCTGGAATACCTTTGCTCAGAGCTCCAAAATCACCAGCGACCTGCATGTGCTCACATGGGAGAAGCTGTTCTCTTGCATCCAGTGGGAGAAGCGCACCAGCTAGAGTTCAAAACCCATGAGTCACGTGCACATGGGAGAGAAGCCATTTTCTTGCATAGTGTGGGAAAAGCTTCATGCAGGGGTACACACAGTACACTTCCATGCGTACACAGGGGCAGAGCTCTGAGCAGCAAACCCATAAGAGCAGGATCATTGTACTGAATGGGGATCTGTTTCCCACATCCTCCCCGGGCAGTGGGAATGAGAGTCCTGCCCCTGGATTGTAATGTCCAAAGTTCTCTTCTGTTTCCATGTGAAATGTCCCAAGTGGGATGTTGTGGTAGCTTCTGGTGGCAGCTGGGCAGAGAAGACAACAGTTAGAGCTAAGTGATGGAGCCAGATAGCAGACAGGATAAAAGCTGGGGGGACACAAAACCAAAGTTGCCTTTTAAAAAGATCCTTTCTGAAACCATCCAGTCCTAGGCCATTACATTTGGGTATCAAGGTGATCTCTTCCAATTTCTACCTGTGGCGTTTGGGACATTACCTTTGTTATCTGTTTTTTTACTGTTCTTGAATATCTTGTTTCTTTATCAACCAGGCAGGTCCCCCGCTCCCATGGGAGAACCAGTTTAGATGAGATACTTAATAAAAGGAATATCTGTTAATCAGTTCTCAATCAATTTGTCTTAGGGAACTCCCAGGCTGCCTCTGTGGTTCATTACTTTGCTTGTTACATGCCAGGACAGGCCTGACTATTGAGAAAGTTTTGGGAGGAGGAGGAAGGGGAAGCAGGACATTCAGCAATTAACTTTCTCAGCATCCTAAGGAGACCCAGCCTCTGGCTTCAATGATGGGAACACCCGCACAGTGACCCCCCCCCCCCTTCATAGTCCCAATCCAACCTGGATGTGACTGCAGAGGGGCTCTTGTTCTATGCACCCAGGCTTTCCCCTGTCTCCTCAATGCCTCTGCAACCCAGCTCCAGCTGTATGTGCTAGCCAGGATGAACCCCATGACTCCTGGGGCTGTGAGGTCATGTCCTGGGTAACAGCATCACTTGCTGTTTCCATGGCCCCACCAGTGTTGTCAGTTAGTGCGAAGGAGCCCTGGATCTTGATGATTCCAGTAGAAGAGGAAGGAGCTGGGAAATCGGTGTCCTTGAACCTTAAAAGGGGCTCTGGTCCCCAGTCCATTCCCACATCACAAAGAGAACCACCATAGGGATGTCGTGTTCATTTTGAGGCACGATGAGTAGAAGCATTATAAACAGTAGGGCAGGAGAAAGCAGGATGAGGAAAGCAGCAAGCACCTCCTGGTGAAGCTTTGTGGAAAGAGATTGAAAAGCAAAACCTGCGTTATTGGGCATGGGGGGGGTGACGATGTGGGCATAAGCACATTTGGGAAAGAGGCTCTGTGGGGAAGAGGAGAGGTGAGAATCAGAATAGAGAGCAGCGAATGCTTCCCCAGCTGTAAATATTCTTAATTCTGCAATCCAGAAGTCTCGCATACTGGGAACATGGGACCCTTGTGAGGTGTTTTGTAAGTTTCCTTTCCTCTACAAAACACCTTTCATAGATGACCCTATGAACTTCACTTCATATGTCTACTGGGTACGGCAAATCATGGACTCAATATAGAGATGGGATTCATGACACATTACAACCTGCCCAACATCTGATTTACCAGATACCTGCCAGAATTTACCTCTTACGCTTTTCTTTCTCCTCCTCCCTCTTCCTCCCCACCTCTCCCCTCCTCTTCTGCCTTTCGAATTTCCAGCTATTTTCAGTCAGCCTCTTTTCTACTTTGAATTACTACCGTAGAGTCTCCCTTATGCACCTTCCTCCCCCACCCCCCTCCCTGCTCTACCTTTTGTTTTCCAAATTTCCATCTATTTACATTCTCACTGACATCCTGTCACACTTTTAGCTTCTCTCATTCCTGGGAGTCTCAGAACACCAGAGGCTCCCTAGGCCTGAAGAAGGGTGACTGCACCCGAAAGCTTGCAATGAACGTTTTTTCCAACTACTCTACTCAGTTGGTCTAATAAACGTTATCACATCTACTCAAAGAGCCTTTCCTATCTATGTCTTAGACCAACATGGCTACAACCAAAAACCCAGCAATAGGAAAATTCAGCATTCTTTGAAAAACTTGGGAAATGTTATTGAAGAAACCAGTCCATCAGTTATGATCAGTTTGGATTCAGAAAATGAAAGGGTGCAAGCAGGGTGCGGGGCCCTGCCCTTGGACACGACGAAGCTGGCGGCAGATTCAGCGTTGGGAGCGGGGGTGCCAAGCAGCCGGACATGCTGGATTCGGCGGTGGATTTGGCACTGGAGGGAGGGGGGTTGTTGCCAAGCAGCCGGACATGAAGCCAGCGGCAGCTCAGAGTTGCCACAGCCGCTCTGCCTGGCTCCACAGGGTCCCTCAAAGCACAGGGTCTGGGATGGTCGCCCTGATTTGCCCCTTCCCGTGGGATGTCCTAGGTACAAGAGATCTTCAGACTCCAAGAAAAGCACTGTGGAAGAATAACTGCTGCTTGTGGTTTTCAGAGACAGAGCATTTGACCAGATCTCAAGGAAAGGTTTTCAGTGGAAATGGAGTGAAAAGGATAGCGTGGTAATAAAATATAAGTATCCTCAAACTCTCCCAAGAAATTGGAACAAACACCTAAAGTACAGATTTTCAGCAGGTAAAGTTCACGTTCACCAGAGCGGTGCTCCCAAATGACTTTTAGCTTCCACCACCGTGATAAAAAATATCGGCAAAGGCGGCGCCAGAAAAGTACATCATACTAATAACAAGTATTGACAACCCTCCACACAAATGAGAACAGTGATTCTCAGCCAGGGCTGCCTTGAGAGCGATCACGTGTTCTCTGGAGTACCACACACTCTTCAGTGTCACAACAGGATTCGTAAATTAAAGGCAGAGGGCACATCTAGACAAGCGTGGACGTTTGGTTCCCCTGGGACAAGTGGTGGCAGTGGACCTTGCACTGCTGCCGCTTGTCCCCAGGGAACATCTGTGCCACGTGTACTTTGGGGCATGGCAAGTTACCCCAGGTGGGGTAGGGGAGGCTGGCCCTGGGCACTGGGCTGGTCCCAGCAGCCTTGTCTGGGGTCCTGGGGGCCTCCCAGGGCTGCAGTAGCAGTGATTCTACCATGCAGAGCCTGGCCGGCAGCTGCACTACAGCTCCAGGCGGCCTGGCTCCACTTCTGAGCAGTGCATGCTGCCCGTGCGTGTTCTGCTCTGATTTTTTTTTCTTGCTGATTATTATGACCCCTGGCTATCCAGAACAACTGTTTCAATAGCCTTGTCCCACAGGAAGAACACCCAGCCTAGCAGACTGAAACTTCATCCACCTCTACCCGGGCCCCTCCAGAGACCTGTGGGGCAGTTTAGGGCAATACCAGAAGTCACCGTCTCCTTGTCAGGCAGAGAACTTAGACACAGGGATCTTCCTGCTGATGTCTTAGCTGAGCTGCTGCTTCCACAGCCATCCCTGCTATCTAGGGAGGAGGATGGGACATTAACACTAGCTGCAGTGGGGAAGAGGGATGTCCAGCAGATGGAGAGGGAATGGATGGGGATTCCTGATGGCCTGGTCTCCTGGGAAAATCAACCTGGGAGGAGGAGACAGAGGGTGTTGTGGCACCACCCTCCAACTCAAGGCCACAAAAGTGAATGGTTATGATGCGCTGAAGGTATGGATATTTCTTGGCTTTCACTTTTTGCCTCCATGAAAGTGTTTATGATGGCACAAAGCTAACATCTTTCCACTCTGTATCAAAGCTATTTTTCAGCCTGGCTCTTTGTACCATACCAGGTAACCTTGCTCCAAATTAGGAGTGCTGTGGATTTTAGGGGAAGGAGATGCCTAGAGCAAGGGGGCAGAGCAGATCACCTGCATGTGGGATGGGAAATTATGTCCCTGATTTGGCACCTGTGTCCATCCACACCTGGTCCCTTAGGAACATCTGGAGAGTACAAGTGCAGATTTGCAGGCTCTGACCCTGGCAGAGCCTGCAGGCTGAGAGACAGATGTTCAGTGCGCCGAGTTTCCCCAGTCTAGTCCATACAGGAACCATTTTCCCTCATGCCCGTCAGGTATCAATCCCAGTATGGGACTGTGTCTCCTGCTCTTCCCTCCCTCCCCACAACTGAGGGGAAAGCGAAGTGCTACCTGCCACCATGGACTGGGGAGGGGGCATCATCACCTTCACAGAATTATCCCCATACTCAGGATTTTTAAGTCTTTCTGAAAAGAAACCAGAGATGCAAGGGGAAATGATTTTATTGAAAATCATCTTGAAGGAAGGGGAAAAAATAAACCATCCCAAAAATAAATGTTTCCCTCATAAGGGTAACTCCATCACCACCACCTGGTGAAGTGAGCAGTCATGAAAGGTAGACTGCAGACACCCGAAACTAGAGTCGTTTACATTTCACAGATCCATAGACATTAGGGGCTGGAAGGAACCTCGCAAGATCATCGAGTCCAGCCCCCTGCCATAGGTGGGAAGTCTGCTGGGGTCAAATGATCCGGCAAGATAAGCATCCAAAAAGTTTACCAAAATGGGAAAACTCTTAGTGTCCCACCTCACAGGGGCTTTGTCTAGATTAATTCATTAATGTTTATGAAGCAGTCAATTGCCAGGGATGAGTGCCACAGAAAAGCCCAACATTAGTAACTCTATTTAACACAGACTCTGTTTGCAGTTAATTAAGCATATGGTCATGTGCTGAACAAAAAGGAGAAAAGAAAATATTGCATAATTACTCATTAAAGTGAGCACTTTTAATAACAAACATATATGTAATCATAATGAATATGTCCAAGAGAGCTGAATCAGGGTTTTACAGATAACCATCATTCTGAAATGTCCTAAGCTTGAATTGTTTGACTTTGCAAGCTTAATAATATTCTTCTCGTGTAGTTTTTGACATACAATGCAGAAGCCCACAACAAGGACTGTATACAAGACAGCTGTATACAAGACAGCTTACTTAGCATGCAGATAATCTATAATTTTTTAACTTCTCCAAGGAAGAATTACTCTTTGAAGATGCTTCACCTTTTCCTGAACCTGTACTGGTATCAGGACTTTTTTTCTCTGGATGATGTTGCTCCGTTGGGTCATCTGGATTCTGGCCTGACAGCCTGCCTCTGGAAATGAGGTCCTTTTCTCTGCATCTTCAGCAGATACATTTTTTCCCCAGTTCTGCCCACCCCTCAGTTGGGAATTCTCTTGAAGGCCTCTTTCCCTGGCAGCAGAGCTGCAGAGACTATCTGCCCTCAAGCCATTCATTTATGCCTTAAATTCCCTCCAAAGATGGGCTTTGTTGTAGACCGGGGGGTTCACACCTCCGTTCAGAGATGTAATGGATTACTGAGTCGACACAGCTGGAGTCACTTCTCCAGGCTCATCATCATTAGGATTCCAGCATGTCTTGTTGTACAGCCAGAGACCCCGGTCCCGTTGCACTAAGTACTACACACACAAAAGCAAGGTGTCCCACTGATCCCAAAGTCATTAGCACTAGAGTAACTCTGATGTTCCTTTTTTATCTGCTTACCCCAATGGTGCTACCGGCACAGTTGAGTCCAGAGACAGGTTGGGAGAAAAGCGCCTGGGGTGGATGCTCAATAAAACCATGCAGGCATAGGTGATTGGGCTAAAAGCTCTTCTGAAGTCCTGTTTTGGTTTCAGGAGGTGCTTAGTTAAGGCGCAAAACTAGCAGCATGCAATTCAAATCACTGGGCTAAGAGTTTGGGAAAAGGTACTTTGAACCAATAGTCAAAGAGTCTGTAAGTATCCCTGGTGCATTATTATGGGTATTGTTATTAATAACAATACATAACTGGGCAAAAGTGATGCAATCTATATTCTACTTACATGAGAATGGCCTCTACATGGCAGGCAGTCACCAACTGCTGAGGAGAGATGAAAGAGGCCAGGCCTGCTCAGTTTTAAAAAAGAGACACTGGAGGGGGCACACGAGAAGGGTTTACAAAATACTGATGGCAACGAAAAGGTCAATAGGGATTCACTATCAGCTCTCTCTCCCAGTACAAGAACTAGGGGTAACAATATGAAATGAGTAAGTAATAAATGTAAATAGAACACAAAGATTTTTTTCCCCATATGCTGGGCATCTCTACACATGCATTTATGCCAGTTTAAATTTACTGTGCAGTAAATTACGGAGCAGTAAGCGGGAACAGGCTAGGATCTATATGTGCAGGCATTAAAGTGCATTAGTTAGAACCAAGTCAGTCCACAGACACAGTGTTACTGCACAATAAGGTGTCTACTGACCCGGGGGGTGGTGGGCCGCTGATTGTGCTCACCGGGAGCTGGGGTCGATCTCACCACACCAAAAAGCCGCTGTGCCGCTTCCAGAAGTCCTGCAGCTGGCGATCCCACTCCCCAGCCAGCATTCATGGGGGGAGGGGGTGCTCCCGCCTACCCCCCTGCCCGCCAGCTAAACAGGGAACACAGCCTGACAAGGGGTGTACCGGTGCTCTCAGGGGGTGTATGTGTACCCCCATGTACCCCTTACTCATCACCACTGAACTAATCAGTTGTGTGCATGATGCAGGTATCAAATTTATGCTCAAGTTGGCATAAGTTGCAATACTTCCTGCATGGTATGGGTGTGCATGTATAGACGTGTGCCCGTACTGTGCAGTAATTTTGGTTACTGTGCAGTATATGTGCACATGTAGATGTGCCCAGTGTGTCCTTAAAGGGTAGGGCTTGTTGCCACCAGATGTGATGGTAACTGAAATTGTAGCCAGATTCAAACAGGGATTGGACGCATTTTTGGAGGAAAAGGGCATCAGTAGCTACTGAGCATGGGAGGGAAGGGCACAGACTCCAAATCAGAACTTTTTAGACCCCAAATGCTGGAGGCTGCATGTGGGAGAGGAACAGTGGAGAAAACCCTGGTCAGACCAAGTCCACTCTCCCTTCCAGCACCCGCTCCCTGCCACCCACCAAGTGACACAGGCCCTGTTTATTGCCTCAGAGAACCAGTGGCCAGCAAATAAATGATTAGCCTCCCTTAAAAAGGGAGGCTTTTGGAAAGGTAACAACTAATTTCTAAGGACAACTAAAAACATAACAGAGATGGGAGTGAAAACAGTAATAAGAAGCAACAGTAATAAGCAATATTAATACTAATATACAGCTCTGTTTAGTGCCATGTTGAGGGAACAGTAAACAGCCATCTGCTGCCTGGGGAAGGGAAGGAGGGTGACATTGGGAAATTACCTTCATCCTCAGGAGTTTTAGTCAGTCAAGGCTAAAAAAGGAGCTAGCAATGGGAGAAGCAGTAAGGCAGGGGTTATTGCAAATGTACTTTGACAAGAGGGAAGTAGAAATCACACAGGGTTCCCCCACAGTGTAACTGTCCCCCACCCCTACAAGGGACATGTATGGTTACATGAGTAGCACAGATAAGGCATGATTGGGACTTATTGGACATTTATTTAGTTAGTTTTTTGATAAAAAAAAAGTCCTTTTCATTGTTTTTTTCCCCAGCAAAGAGGAAAATTTGATGCCCCCATCTTTCATATTTGGGGCTCATGTTAGAAGCCCCCTACTCCATAAAATATCTCCTTTATAGAGTTCATAGACATTAGGGCTGGAAGGGACCTTGGAAGATCATCGAGTCCAGCTCCCCACCCCTGGTGGGGGAGGGGAATTGGCCTCAGCCCTCCAGAGGCCCCTGGGGTTGGGGTCTCAGCAGCCCAGGCTTTGAGAGGAAGTTAATCCCTTTGGCCAACATTAGAAGATGGGGGTCATGGGGACCTGTTTAGCCTATCACCATTGGGACAGACCCCAGTTGCCCAACGGGGAGTGTGGGGGAGTGCAGTAGACAAGGTTTGGATAGGGATGATCCTATCTGAGGCAGTGGGTTGGACTACATGACCTCCAGAGGTCACTTCCAGCCCTACTTGACTATGACCATGACCATAACTATGACCATGACTGGCTCCTTCTCGTCAGGTCCCAGACACCTGCTCTCAGAGCCTGCTACATCCCTCTACTGCTCATAGCCTCCGACCCCAAAGAGGTGTTAGTGAGATCTGTTTTTTCCTTCAGTGATGTTAGCTCAGCTCACCAGGCAAATCAGCACCTTGGGGAGAAGGAGAGGGCTCTCCCCGGGCTGCAGAAGCCACCCAGTAATACTGATTGTGTCTCAGGTTAGAGAGGGATGTGGATGAGTCACAGGGCTTAAAACAGCAGAAACAATGATGATTGTGACGATTAAGGTGAAAAATATCACGTCAGCAATTTCTACATTTCCCCCAGTCCAGTCCTCACTCATGGAGACTCCCTCTGTCCCCTTGTCACCCCATCTTTGTGGATGCCTCTCCCCATCCTGGGCAAGGAGGGAAGCCTTTCCCTTTTAGCTGAAGAACAGATATTTCTTTGTTCAAACATTTTGGGGTGAGGAACAAAAGAAACAGTTTGTGGGACATATCCCCTTGAGTTGCACACCGTACAGTTTGCAGTCCCCAAGAAAACAAAACCTCTGTACTGGTTTTCATGAAATTGTTATTCCTCAATTGAGTTTTCAGCACAAAATACGTTTGTGGAGTCAATTTTTTTCTGGAAACAGGTGTTTTGGATTTTTTCCTTCACCAAAGATTTAAACACAAAGAAACAATACATATTTACATGCAAGAGTCCTATTCAGGCTTTACATCAGATTTTTTTTTAAGAGGAAACTCAGAAAATCACATTTAAAATGTAAAATAAATGTAAATAAAAGATGTTAAAGCAACTTTAAAAAAATTGTACAAGAAAGGGTAGGCAAGCTCCACACACCTGTGGTCTACAGTCTTGGGCAGAGCAGTTGCTTGATAATGTGCCCTTGGCTGTTCCCCTTCCTGGGGTATCCTGCGTCCTGAACGTAGGGACTGGAGCCTTCCTGGATTCCCCTCTAGATGTAGACAAATTTGAGCGTGCGAATGAAAGAGAAGATTTTTTCCACAACACACTCCTGACTTCAGTCAAGGCAACAGCAAAAAGACACATAGGAAACATTTCCCAGAAACTGGAGAAAGCAGGAAAAGTCTGAGGGAAGACCTCAGAACATAAAAGCAGCCTTGAAGATCTCAAAAAGATGCAAATCATGATAATGCTGTGAAAGAGGAAATTCTTTCCCTAATCCTCATAGGCCACCCACAAGCCCCCTGGCCCCTCTCATCACATCAGTTTGTCCTTATGATGATTTGCTTTCAGACTCTCTCACAGTCTTGCTGGAAGAATCAGCATCACCTTAAAGACCCAGATGATCTAGCCATCTCTGATTTCCCTGGAGACCCCCCAGTTACAGGTCCCTTCTCCCCAACTGGTTTCTGTTCCTTTTAATTGAGGGGCAGGTGGGATAAGGTCAGCAAAGTGCTATAATTGTTTTGTTCCTGCCTGGAACTGGGAGGCTGTGGACAGGTACCAGGTGAGAGAAGACAGGGCCATGCCCTGGCTTGGAGGGAAAGCTGTCCTGGAGTCAGTCCAGCTGGCAGGACAAGCTTGATGTGGTTGGAAGAAAGCAAGGAAAGGTTAAAACATGTTATTAGAAGACACTCAAAGGCCTAGGCATAAACTCCAACCTTGGTAGCAGACTGACCTCCTCTTCGACCCAAACCAGGTGGCAGACTGCCACATGTTCGCCCCTGAGCCAAAAGCAGCACCTGCCCTGAGCCCTGTTCTCCTGTGCCACAGGGGTGAAGGTCAAGGAGACCTTTTGTGTGTGCTGGCTGGTCTTAGTCTAACCTGGAAAGAACTTATTTAGCCTGAGCAGATGAAGGATGGAAAGTGCATTAGCTGTGGACAAAAGGCTGCCAAGAATGCTCCTGGGGTTGTTCCCCTCCAGAAGGAACCCTTGCACACGCAGGAGCCTCAAAGACTGGGGAGTGTTTGCATGGGTGCACCAAGGGTATGAATCCAGGGAAATCAATGCGAGGAACTGGGTCAGGAAAGGGACAGACACAGCTGGGACCAAGAGGACAGGGGCAAGCTGGACCCCAAAAGGACATGGCCTCTCAATCTGCTCGCCTGTTGCCCTGGACTCTGCAAAGCCTGACTGCTGACCCCAGGGCTGTGTGCACTGTTCCAGCTGACCAGCACATGCTGGCTGGCACTAGGGATGTGGTCTGTCTCCCTGCACTTCCCTGGGTGGCATTCCTTGTCTTCTGGGACAGCCAGTGGGAGCTCACTGGTGGTGCCATGGGGACAGCAAGTGATGCTGAAAACCAGGACATGGTCTCTGAGACCCAGGAGTCATAGGGCTCATCCTGGCTGATGCATACAACTGGGGCTGGGTTGCAGGGGTATTGAGATGAGGAATCCTTTGTGCATAAAACAAGAGCCCCTCTGCAGTCACACCCAGGTTAGGTCAGGACTATGAAGGGGGATGGTTGCTGTGGTGGTGTTTCCATCATGGGAGCCAGAGGCTAGGTCTCCATAAAACAGTGAGACAGTTAACTCCTGATGTGCTGCTCCCCACCAAAATAAGACTTTCTTGATAGCCTGTCCTGTCCTGACATGTAATAGGCAAAGTAATGAACAACAGAGGCATCCTGAAAGTTCCCTCAGACAAAGCAAATGAGAACTGATTCTTCAATATTTACTTTATTGTCTTATCCAAACTGGTTATTTTACAGGAGCAGGGGCCTGCTTGGTTGATGTAGAACTACACAAGATAGTCAAGGATATTAAAAAACTGATGACAATGGTGATGTCCCAGATGCCACAGGAAGGAAGAGGAAGGGATCACCCTTGCTACCACAGGTAGTAGCTTAGGATTGGTTGGTTCAAGAAAGGATGTCTTTTTTCAGGGCAATGTCAGTTTTGTGTTGCCCCCATTTTTATCCTTTCTGTTACCTGGCTCCATCACTCAGTTCTAACCTGTTGTTTTTTTCTGTCCCAGCTGCCACCAGAAGCTACTCATGTAGGACACTCTACATGAAAGCAGGCAGGAGTTTGGGGTGTTATAGTCAAGGGGAAAGTCCCTCATCCTCCCTGGGCAGTGGGGGTGAGGGTAACTGCCCCCTTTTAAGTGCGATGATCCTACTTCCATGGGTCTTCTGGTGCCTGCTCAGGGAAGATCTCTGCCGGAAACACTTCTGGCATTGGGTACAGCGGTATGGCATCTCCCCTGTGTGCACGCGTCGGTGCTTGGTGAGCGAAGAACTGTGGGTGAAACTCTTCTCACACTGGGTGCAAGAGAATGGCTTCTCCCCCGTGTGCACACGCCGGTGATTGTTGAGATTAGACCTGTCGGTGAAGCCCTTCCCACAGTGGGCACAGTAGAATGGCTTCTCCCCCGTGTGCAGGCGCAGGTGGTTGGTGAGTGTGGAGCTGTGGCTGAACCTCTTCCCACACTGTGTGCAGCAGAATGGCTTCTCCCCTGTGTGCACGCGCTGGTGCCTGGTAAGATTAGACTTCTCAATGAAGCCCTTCCCGCAGTGAGTGCAGGAGAATGGCTTCTCCCTCGCGTGGATTCGCTGGGAAAATAAAACCAGAACATTTCCCAAAGAATAAATGGGTTGTTAATGACTCAGCATTTGGTAAAGCCTGTTGTCTCCAGCTTCTAGCAGCTCCCACTCCTCTCGCATGAAATACACAGCCACATCCTCAAAGGCCACCTGAAGCTGCAGTCACAAACATTACACCATCAGCATCTCCTGCTTCATCCTCCTCAAACCTGACCCTTACTCCTCAGGTGATGCAGCTGCTCCAGCACAGGGCCTGGGATGAATACACGTCTACAGACAAGGCAATGTGTTTACCTGCTTTAGCTCGGGTCATCCAGGGAGTCAGCACAGCTATTCTCTTTATTAGAGAATTATTCTCTTTATTAGCTGTGCCATCCCAACAACCCCAGCAGAGACTGCAGTCCAGGTGCCCTGAGTCCCCAATGGGGAACCTGTTTTCACAGCAGTAACTCACAGGGAGAACACCCTACCTAGGAATGGGACCCTGGGAAATCACCCTTCTCCACCAGACACTGCCCAGGAAACAGAGTGTTGGTGGCATCAGGATTCTTCTCTTTTCCCCATGAGGCTCTCAGATGGGAAGTTCTGCAGGCCCCAAATCCCAAATTTACTTGCCCCCTGCAAGATGCAGTGAACCTCCCTGTTAGCATCCTACATGATCTGCAGCTGCTGCAGCCAACCCTACTGCACTCAGCCATGGAGCAAAAATGAAGGGCAGGGGAAAGAGTAGAGTCAGGAAGGGGGAGATAAGGATTCCCAATGGTTTGGGCTGGGATGAAAGAAGCAGGACTCAATGTAAACTCAGCCTCCAACTCCACGCACAGACAATGATCTTACAGCTCCCCAGATCAGTGTCCATTTTCCTTGGGCACAAGTCATGCCTGTTTGCTTGGAGAGGGCTCTTCTAGATACAAGCAACTATAGGAATGTGTCCTTGATCCCAGCCAGATATTTGTGCAAGGAGACAGGGATTCATTTCCTGTTCTCGCAGGCTGATTATGGCTTTTCCTCCAGGACTCAAGAATATTGCGCATTCTTAGCAAACTCCAGCTCTTCATCCTGCCCTGGCACTAGCTGGGCTGGAGGGACCCTGCTGGACTTGGGTGCAGAGCCCCTCCACACTTCTCAGGGGGAACCTGGTGGGCTTAGCAGGAGACCCACACCACATGCTCCCTGATGATTGCTGGATACAATGGAGTAGCTAGAGGGGCTCTCCCCTGGGACCCAGGTCTTAAAATCCTCTCTTGAAACACCCCTCAGAGGAAGCTGAAGTAGCACTTGTAGAGGCAGGAAGTGCTGGACCCACAGATGCTGAGGGCAGCAGTCCTTGTCCCAGCCAAGCTCCTGCTTCCCCGTCAGGCCCTCCCTGCTGGCACAATTTGGATGCAGCCTCTTGCTGGAGCTTCTTTTTGTGGCTATTCAGGTCTCTCCGCTCCTCTGGCTCTTCCCCACTCCCCCAACTCTTGGTAGCCGGTACCCTGGCACCATGCTGATACCCCACTGCAACTTTTACCTTGTTCACAGCCATGTTCTCCCTCTGCTGTGGACACCTCCCCTGCTTCTCATACACATGGCCTACTCCAGGTCCTCTCTCTCCTGATCTTCCTGGGGATGGACTCAGCAGCTTTGGGCTTACAGGTCCTTCTTCAGGAGGCTGCTCCTCAGCTGGGCTCAGGCTCCCTGCACCTGCTGGGAAGGGAAGAGCATCCACAGGTCATAGGCCTCACTGGAACATCCATCAATACATACATATTGCTCATACAAAAGCTTTGCTAAAGCATTGGCCACAGTGGGTTTGATCAGCAAAGCTGGCCGATGCCTGAACTCTTCACATAAGCAAAACCTAGCATGTGGGCCAGAGCGGGAGAGAGCTGACAAGGTGGAGAACAGTGTTGAGTACCACACGGTGGAATACCACAATAAGGCTGTCATGGGAACCCCCAGGTCACGGCATGGAGCAAGCCCATGGCATAGAATGGCTCAAGATAGTCAAGTTATTGGTGGAGTGGAACATATGTCTTCTGATCACTGTATAAAAGGAGAAATAGAAATGAAGGAAACCGTATTGTCCTAGGGGAGCCTGCGTGGTGCTGTGCCAATGCCTTGTCATGGGCATACGTGCATTAACATCTTGTCTGTCAGACCACGTGCATTAGGGCCACATCTTGTAGACAATAAACCTGGCCAACCTTTTGCCACCAAACTGAGCCTGTGGTCATTCTTTAAGTCAAGATTGATGTAGGGATCTCCTGTTAGTGATTTTTTGCCAGCTCGGCAGTCTCTAAGACATCAAGCCCTGCCACATGTTGAAATTCAACCTAGGCAGAAACCAGTCAAAAAGTTGTTACACAATTTCAAGTGCTAACTTTGCAGCTGGTTGGCACTTTTTATAGCTGGACAGGCATTTTTATGGTGTCATAGTTACTTCCACATGTGGCCAGTCTAAATTTATTATGCAATTAGCCAGTGAATTGTGTGATCATTACTTTGCTCTTGTTCATAGTATCATAGTACCTAGCGTCAGAAGGGGCCTAGAGCAGGCCATCTAGTCTGACCCCCCGCCAATTGGCAGGAAACGAGTGCCAGGGTCACAGGACCCCAGCCAAGT
>JAGPOW010003496.1:52330-64160 GCA_030014935.1 Caiman crocodilus | reverse complement strand
ACCTCTATCCAGCCCCCTGGCACATTACCTGGCTCCTCATAGGACAGGGGCTCCTCTTTGGGGACACAAGGCAGCTCCTGGGGCTTTGGGGCTTCACCCCATCCTGTCTCCTCCAGGTGCACATTCCCAGGATGGAGCTGAGGCCGCTCCATCCAGGAATAGAAAGGTTCCCTTGATGCCCCGGGTCCCTGCATGTCCGCAGCCATGTCCTCAACCTGCCTGCGTACCGTAACCTGGGAACAAGACAACCACATTGCTGGGAGTTGAGGCTGTGAGAGTGTATCCCCAGACACCTGCAGATGAGGAGCTAGTATTGACAACCAGAGTGAAATGCTCTTACCTGGAGCATCCCTTTGCCAGCCCCAGCCAAAACCCCTCAGCCAGGGTCATCACCTTGGCACAGGTCTTTACACTGTTTCCGCACTCCCAGCTTGGTATCTCCTGGTGCAGGATGTCCAGAAACTGCTCTAGTACAAGCAGCTCCAGCATCTGCTCCTTCCTGCAGCACTGGGGCTCCAGCCAGCATTGGCAGAGCTCCTGCAGGAAGCTGCAAACCTCCCAGAACCCCTTGGCTGCCTGGGAGCAGACACCTCAGGCCAACGTGGCTGACACCAGTGCCCTTTCTGATGACACAGCCAAAGCAGAGACACTCACCTGCCAGTGCTTTATTGGCTCCTCCAGAAACTCCTGCTTGACCTGTAGTGGTGTTGCCCATCTCAGGGATGCTCTGCCCGTCCTGGCCCGGACAGCACGAGGGGCTTTCCCTGCCCTCTCAGCTCCTGCCCCCGCCCTAGAGCCAGCTGGGTCCTGCTCCTCCATCATTGCTGGATGCTGCAGCAGCACTGGGAAGAAGAGACCTAAGGCTGATTCTGGGTCCTGCTCAGCAACCAAGTTCTCTGCCTCACCCCAGCCTCGCCCTGTGTTCTCACTCTCCCGCCCCTCACATGCGAGGCCTGTTGGCAGGGTCCTGGCTCCTGGCTGCCTGCGGGAAGGAGATGACAGGGTTTTATCATGTGATGGGGGAGCTAGAACCATGACCCATCACTGCAGATCCACAGCTCCTCAGCCAGCCCCAGCCCCCTCGGCCTCTTCCACACCAAGGGGCCATTGTGGGGATCCTGCCCTAACACAGGGCACAGGGAATGGGCTGGATTTCAGAGCACCTCTCCAGGGCCTCAAAGCCCCTACAATGTAGTCCAAGTTGCTGGTTCCCTTCACTTCCAACCTGCAAACCTTTGTCTCAGTCTGGTGCAACCTGCCCCCTCCGCTGTTTCCCCAACCACTTCAGTGCCTCTCAATCCTACCTTGCAGCTCTGCCCCTCACTCCCAGCCTGCAGCCCTGCTGACACCCCTCACTCCTTAGTGTAGGGCTGACGAGGTTCCACGTGAAAGCTGCTCTCTTCCCTTTCCTCCAGTCCCAAACTTCCTCTTCCTCTTCCCCATAGGCAACATGTAGGGAGTATAGAGTAGCACTTCTCCAGGCCCGGGTGCTGCGCTCCTGTTGCTCCTGGCCCCAGGGCACCGGCGTGGCCCCATGCTCCCACTCACTGCCACCTCCCCCATCTGCCACTGCTGCCCTTCTGCTGTTTCCCATCCCCTGATCCTGACTCACTGATCCATGTCCCAAGTGCTCCAGTAATCCCACTGCTGCAGCTGGGAACTGCGTGGAGCTGGAGTAGCCAGCTGGCCAGCAGGCGGGGGAGGGGGGAAGCAGGGAAATGTCTGCGTCAGATTGCGGGGAAGGGGCAATGAGCAGGAGTGCAGAACATATCAACAGCCAGGCGGCTGTGTGGTGCTGTGCTGGTGTACCAGGGCTAGTGCCGGTGGAGCCCAAAGCGGGCCAGCAGGACTGTGGGGTCTGGGGTGGCAGGCGTCTATGGAGCCAGACTAGCTCCCCCATCATCCTCCTGGCTCAGTGCAACCTGGCTCCATAGACCCCTGCCAGCCTGGGTCCCGCACTCCTGCCATCCCACTCTGAGCCCCACTGGCGCTGGCCCCAGTGCACCTCCGCAGCCCCGCACTCCCGCCTAGCTGTTGTCATACTCCGTGTGCCACTTGCTGTCCCTTCCCCCTGCCTTCTGCAGCCATTTCCCTGCCCGCCAGACAGCTCTAGCACATTGGGGTTCCCGGCTGCAGTGCCAGGACCGCAAGAGCCAGCCTGACCAGCCCTGAGGCCTGGGGCAATCACTCATGGTCCTCTGCCTCTCTCCCCCAACTCCTTCTTATCTCTGTGTCCCTTGGTCGGGAGGCAGGAACAGTTCCAAGGCAGAGGCTTCTGGCTGGGGGTGTGTAGCAGGGTGGGGCTAGACTTGCTTTGTCTGCCTAGTTCTGCTGCTAGCTCCTCCAGGGTCCTACTGCCCTTAACTCCTGCCATCTTTGACAGGCAGCCAGGGGCAAATAAATATTCATTTTCTAAATTTTTTGAGGAGCCCTGCGGGCCAGATAGAATGGCCTGGTGGGCTGGATCCAGCCCATGGGCTGCATTTTGCCTGCCCCTTATCTAGGCCCTCACTCCCACTGCCTACGTGTAGCAGAAACTGAAATCTGTCCCTCCCATTCAGCATAACAATTCTGTTCCCATGGGCTCATTGGTCCTTGCTCAGGGCAGAGCTCGCCCACAAACACTACTGACACTGAGCACACCAGTGTGGCCTCTCCAGCCTGTGCATGCACTGGTGCTAGGAAAGCAACCACTTGTAGGTGAGGCTCTTGTCACCCAGAGTGCAGAAGAACAGCTTTTCCCCCATGTGCAGGCACAGGTGGTTGGTGAACATGAAGATGTGTACAAAACTTTTTCCACACTGGCTGCAGCAGAATGGATTCTCCCTTGTGTGCTTTTGTTGGTGGTTGATGAATGTGCAAGTGTCACTGAAGCTTTTCCCACACCACAGGCAAGAAAAAAAAAATGTCTCCCTTGCATGAAGGCACAGGGTCTTCATCTAGTTTCAGCCTCTAGGAAAGCTCTTCTAATACTGCAGGCAGAACTGCCTCTTGCCTGTGTGCACATATAGGTGCATATAGGCCTGAACACAGAGCTCTATGTGAAGTTCTTCTAATCCTGGGTACAAGGAAATAGTTTCTCTTTCACACAGATGATCATGAGTTTTGGTGCAGTTCTTCTCCCACTGGATGCAAGAGAATGGTTTCTTTCCTGCGTTTACACACAAGTGATTAATGAAGTTGGAGCTCTGCATGAAGTCCTTCCTGCACTGGCTTCAGGAGAATGGCTTCTCTGTGTGCAAGCACAGATGCTGTGTGAGCTTGGAGCTTTGTGTGAAGCTCTTTCCACACCAACCACAAGACAACGGCTTCTCCCCTATGTGCACATGCAAGTGCCGTGTGAGTCTTGAGTGATCAGAAAAGCCCGTTCCACATTACGGGCAGGAGAATGTTTCTCCCCTGTGTGTATGCATAAGTGTTTGGCAAGTGTGGACCTCTCGATGAAACCCATCCTGCAGTGGGCACAAGAGAACCGATTCTCCCTTGTGTGTATGCGCAGGTACTGTGGAGACCTGCGCGAGGCTCTTCCCACACTGGGTGCAAGAAAACGGTTCCTTCCCTGTGTGCACATGCAGGTGACTCACGAGTGTTGAGAAGAGCTTCAGTGAGAGGTCAAACTGGGAGCAAGAGAAAAGCTTCTCCCCCATGTTCATGCACAGATGGTTTGTGAGTTTGGAGTTCCTTATGAAGCTCTTCCCACAGTGGTCACAGGAGAATGACTTTTCACCCATGTGCACATGCAGGTGATATGTGAGTGTTGACCTGTTGCTGAAGCTTTTGCCACACTGGCTGTAGGAGAACAGCTTCTCCCCTGTGTGCATGCACAGGTGACTGGTGAGGTTAGAGCTCTGCACAAAGCTCTTCCCGCAGTAGCTGCAGGAGAAGGGTTTTTCCCCTGTGTGCACACACAAGTGACTGGTAGGTATGGAGCTCTACACAAAGCTCTTCCCGCATCAGCTGCAGAAGGGCTTCTCCCCACCGTGTGCACATGGAGGTGTTGTATGAGGGACTATCTCTTGGTGAAAGCCTTCCCAAAGTGAGTGCAAGAAAAAGGTTTCTCCTCGCTGTGGACATGCAGGTGGTTTGTGAGTTTGCAGCTCTTTGTGAAGCTCCTCCCACAGTGGGTGCAAGAAAATGGTTTCTCACCCATGTGCAACTGCAGGTGTTGAGTAAGTGCAGAGCTGTTGCTCAAACTCTTCTCACACTGGGAGCAGGAAAATGGCTTCTCCCTCAAGTGCACATGCACATGTGTGGTGAGTATGAAGCTGAGTGTGAACCTCTTCCTACACCAGCTGCAGGAGTACAGATTTTTGCAAGTGACTGGTGAAATGGGAGCTCTGCATGAAGCTCTTCCCACAGTGGCTGCAGGGGAAGGGTTTCTCCCCTAAGTGCTTGTGCAGGTGATAGGTAAGGTTGGAGCTCTGCCTGAAGGTCTTCCCGCACTGGCTGCAGCAAAACGGTTTCTTGTCTATACGAACACGCAGGTGATTGGTCAGATGGGAGATCTATGCAAAAATTTTCCCACAGTGGCTGCAGGAGAAAGGCTTCTCCTGTTTGCACATGCAGATGCTACATGAGCTTGGAGCTGTTGGTGAAGCTCTTCCAAAATGCAAAAAGGAGAATGGCTTCTCCCATGCATACCTGCATGTGTGGCTTTAGAGATGATCGCACCAGATGAAGCTCTTCTTGCACAGTGGAACAGCTGCTCCTACATGTGCATGACCTCATGAACTCAGAGGTTGCTTACCAAGACAAAGCTCTTCCCACACTCTGGGTAGAGGTGGGGGTGCACCACTGAATGCATTCCCTGGTGCCTGAGGAGAAGGCATGGATGGTGGAAGCTGTCCCCACACTCAGCACACAGCTGGACATTTTCCCTCTCTGTGGTTCCCCTGTGGGCTCCTGAGTTCCTTTTTGTCCCAAAAGCTCTCACTGGGCTCTTCACATAGATACACCCTTGCCTGCAGGGAACCATGTCTTTGAAGCTCTTCAGGTATTTCTGCCCTTCAAATCCTTCCCTGCTCCTTTCAATCTCCACTGTTCTCTGTCCCTGGGGAGGAGTTGGTTTCCAGCCTGAAACAGCTTCAGGTTGGCAGGCCCTTCCTCATGAGACTGCTGCTGCTCAGCTCTACCCAGTGACTCAGCATTTGCTGGGAGGAGATGAGACTCCAAAAATTAGTCTTGCTCCAGCTGGTAAAGGGAAAGATCTGCTATTCCTTCATGCTGGGATGTGCCCCAGACCCTGGTTGGGCCCAGGTACCTCTGTGAAAACAAGGGGTCCAATTCAATGTGGACTCTATGTCTCTGGTCTCACAGCTTGTATCCCTTGTGTTTAGTGATGGAGCAGAACGTGGACAATTCTGGTGGAAACAAGGAAGTGCTTGTATTCGCCAAAGGATGAAAGCTTGCGAATCCCAACTGCATCTAGCAGGCATTTCAGACAGCTGGAGGTATTGACCGAATACTGTTTTATTCCCCTGACTGTTCCAGAGAGGAGAAACAGAGTTCCAGTTCAAACTAAGCAATGGGACTAGTAGCAGTGGGTACCAGAGCACCAGCCTCTCTGTAGCCCAATCCTTAATAGCATCCACAGGGTTTCTGCCAATTCTAATAGGTGTCATGGAGCAATACAAACGAGATCATGCCTTGTCAGAGAATATAACAGAGGTATGGCTATCGTGGGCTGGCCTATCAACTCTTGCATTGCTGAGGGAAGATGGAAACTTAAGTTCATGGTACCCCAGATAACAGATTTGTGCCTCAAATCAAGACAGGCTAGGCTTTGTCCCTAGCCTTCTAGTACTTTCCAGTGGACAGCGCCTCCCATCCTTGACATAAATCCTTGCCAAAATGCCTCCTGAGAGGAGAATGTGAGGATTGAAGATGGGTTTCCTACCTGAAAAGCCCTAAGCAGGAGAAGAATAAGGGATCAGTGACCTGTCCCTGCATCACTGAACTGAAAGGAGTGCATGCACACACCTGCCGGGACAACACAGATCTGGCTAAGCTGTGCAATTTTAAAACATTGTGGCAGCAGCTCAAGTCAGGTGTTAAAGTTTCCAGCTCCCCCTGTGTATTAAGAGGTTCGCAGATGAGGTGTGGGTGGGAAGAGGACAGGGATTTTCAAGACTTACTTGGGGACAAGTCCTCAGACAGTGAGCTTTCTCCAGCTTCTTCATCATCACGGATCCAGAGCTCCATCTCTCCTTGCTGGATGCGACAGATTAGGTCTGGTGTGGGACCTCGATATCCTGTGTTGGGGAGTGTATAGAGGCTGGTTATTCCACTATCCAGTAGGGCTGTGCAAAGGTTCGGTCGCTGATTCGATTTATCGGAGATTTGGCCCGATTCAGCAGTCAAATCTCCGTATCCGAATCGAATCAGGAGACCCATTAAATCTCTCTGAATCAAATCAGAAGCCTTTGATTTGATTCAGAGAGATTCAACAACTTAGCTAGACACAGCTTTATATGCTTGGAAATACTCCCGGTCCACTTTCCGGCACGCCACCAAGCACACAGTGGGGCCCACCTGCGCTCCTGTGAGAAGCTTCCACCCCACCATCTCAGCGTTCATAAGCTGCGCCTGGTACCTCAAGGTATGTAGAAAAAACATATAAAGCTGCGTCTATGGCTAAATCACTGATGCTCCAAATCAGAATCAAATATTCAGATGAGGACAAATTGAATTGAGACAGTGATCTGAGTCAGCAAATTGAGTCACTGTCCCCCAGATCAGGCCAAATCCAAATCAAACACTGCCCGCTTCACACATCTCTACTATCCAGTGCCAAACTGGGACTTGGATTAAGGGTTCAATAGACTCAAATATTCTAATGGGGACTCAAGGGAGGACACTTAGGAAGGAGCTCTGTATCCTGTTCTGGGGAGTATATAGTGTGTGGTTACTCTACTATCCAGTGCCCATTTGGGATTTGAAGAAAGGACTTTAACACTTAATGGGGTCTCAAAGGAAAAGGAAAGGAGGACATTTAGAATAAAAGAGAAGCCACTACAGGTAGAAACCTTCAATAGATTATGGCCTTAGTTACCTGAGTAAATGGAACAATGGTTACGTGAAAGATAAACCATTAAACCCTCTAAAGTATATGTAGGGTAATAAACTCACAGTAGCACCCAGAAAGGTAGGCAGAGATGCAGTGATCTATGATGTGCAAAAAGGAAGACACAAAATGCTTTTATAGCTTTTCAAGGTACTGATATGAATAGAGACAGTGAACATGTTCATAGCCATTGATCTAAATGATCTGATTAGGGTAATTCCAGGAAAAAAAAGGAAATGGGTTTATTTTCAATAAAAGTTTGCAAGCAAAGACTCAATGACAGACTGAGGACATCGAAAGCTTGGATATCGGGAAAAAAAGCAATTCATTTTGGCTCCATATAGAAAAAGATTAATTAATTAACAACTGTAGAGGGAACTATAGCAGCCTTTTCATCCAATGGGTGGAATCTTTACGAGAGGTGACGTAAACATGCACATGTACTTAGGATACAGACTACTGGGTTTGTGGATATAGATAAAAGGACGAAGACAACACATTTTTCTTAGTGAGAAAGTCAGTATTATGGTACTGGTCCACCCAGTTTCCCAGGAGACAGCTGATGATGATCACATTCAAAAGAGATTGTCATTCAATAAAAACAGGTTGCACAACGACTAAAATCAGAGATATAACCAATCTCAAAGGCTGATACCTTGTCAAAACAACATGTTCCCACACAGTATCATACTTGCCAACTTAGGCCTATTCCCAAAGAAAAAATACAGAAAGAAAATATCAGGGAAAGAGAATATAGTGGAAGATAGCTTAAACAGAAAGCCTGGGCTTTGTAACAAAATTGACCAACAGTCTTATAATATGGAGAGCTTAATACAGATTTATTCTGAGATTCAGAGATGGTAACTTTATGCAGAAATGACAAGAACTATTACAACAGTAGCAAGAGGATGAGAACACAACTGATATCCTGTCTTCAGACCCATAATGATTCAACAAAAGACTTGGATAATGTTGTATCCAATGCTATTACTGATGAGAAAGGAAGATTAATATGTGATCTGAAACAAATGTTGTGTTTTGAAATGTTATTGAGATGGAGAATATCCCAAGGAACATTTGCATCCATTGATGCTGTAATTAAGTTGAAATTTCAATATACAGTGCAAAGGAAATCAGGGAAGTCGTACATAAGTTGAAAGCAAGCAAGAAAAGAAGTTAAATAGGAGGTGCATATATTCAACCACTGGAAGTTCCTTCCTGAAGCATTAGATGAAGGGGAATGGTGGTTGTGTACTTAATGAAGGAAACTTACAAGGTAGAAGACTTGAAATGAATGATGATTAATTATAACATCACTTTTCTCCTTCAAACAGAAAGGGAATAACTACCAAAGTTCCAATGGCAGGAGAAGAAAAATGACTTAGCCACTTATTCCAAACTGATGATAAGTTATTGCAGCCACAGTCAATAGGGAATGCACGGATCATGGATACTCAGTTTAGCTTGAGAAAAGTAAAGAATGTCACTAATGAATAAGGAAAGCCCAGAACATAAAAAAAAATGGCCTTTAGATATAAGGTAAAAAAGCATTTGTGCAGGTCCCCAAGGAAGATCTTTAGCAGAAGTCAAAGAAGCAGCTCTAGAAAGGAGGACTTGACTACTAAAAGGTATGTAAATCCTTCTTCACATAAATCTGAACAAACACCTGTAATAAAAATGCTTAGGAAGTGAAAAGTGTTTTTCACCAGGGCTCTGCACTCAGCCAGAGTGCTGTCCCTGTACTCACAGGGATGAATGTCACCAAAGAAGATCTTAAATCATCTGCACCATGGGTCATGTGATTTATACAAAGAGATTCCTACTACAAAGAGCAATTCTAGCAGAAGACAACATCATGGAATGGCAAAGCATGTACTGGTCCACGGTGATGAAGATGCTAGAAAGTAATATGGAGGGAAACTTAGATAGGCTCTTCATTAGAAATAGCCATGTTCCATCACACGGACAAGTGTCACTAGAGAAGCTGAGGAAATGGAAGAGCCATGGGTTGCAACAGCAACTGCTGCTAATGCTTCCATTGATTACCAGCCAATGCAAGTTAAAAAGGAGGAGAAAGGGGATTAAGGGTAGAAACATGTCATCAAACCACCTAGCATGGTAAAGGACCCAAGGAATCCACAATCCAAAGCATCCCAGGCTTTCCTTGCTTAAAGAGATGTGTCCCTGGACTCTCCTCAGCCTGCTTCTTCAAGTGGGGAACACTCAGCTTTCCCTACTTCTAGAGATCCCAGGGGTATGTCTCCATAAGTGGACAAATCCTGGTTTTCTGCACTTAATGAGATGCACCTCAAGATTCCCCAGGGCACATCTCTTACATAGGGGAAAGCCAGGCAGGGATTACAGGGGCCCAATCCTGCCTGGATATATAAGAGGTTGGCAGGATTGGTCCCTCAAGCCTCCAGAGCAGCTGGAGAAAGTTCCTGCCACAACTGAGTGGTACAATCCATTACTGAGGCCATGACTCGTATGCATCTGTGGTGCAAGAGTCTTTTTGCTTCACTTTTGTGCCTCCAACTTTTTTTTGGAGGCACAAAGGTGAGAACAGGTGACTTGCATTTCCACCAGAGGATATGAAAACACAAAGTGGACAAGAGACCTAAGTGATGACAAGGCAGTGGGACAAAATTACATTTAAACCACCAGCAAATAATGCACAACAATTTGACTGTAAGGGAACAAGGAGAAGCATGGGACATTTCTGATCTCTCACAGCTCTGGGGGGAAACAAGGATCAGAACGTTACCCAGGGAAACAAGTGCTTGGTAATTCCTCAGCATCTGGTCCTGGTAAAGGCCCTTGTCCGAAGCTTCCAGCAGCTCCCACTCCTCTCGTGTGAAGTACACAGCCACATCCTCAAAGGCCTCCAGGAGCTGCAGTCACAAGCATTACACCATCAGTCTCCTGCTCCAGCCTCCTCCAGCCTAAACAAACCTAGAACTTACTCCTCAGCTGACACACGCTCCACAAAAGGTCAGCTCGGATACAACTCTAAGGACAGGGCAGTGTGTTTGTGTGTTTTAGCTCACACCATCCAGGGAGCCAGTGCAGCTATTCCCTCTGCCAACATAATGCTGTACCTACAAGGGAGACACTGCCATCATAATGTCACCAGCAGAGACTGCAGTCCAGGAGCCCCGAGTTTCCCATGGCGAACCTGTTTCCACAGCAGTGTCTCACAGGGAGAACACCCTGCCTAGGAGGGGGACCCTGGGAATTCACCCTGCTCCACTAGACACCACCCAGGAAACACTGGCTGTTGACGATGTGAGAAGTCTTCTATTTTCCTCATGAGGGTCTGGGGTGAGGAGCTTTGCAGACCCCAAATCCCAGGAGATTTACTTCCCCAACAAAACAAAGGGAACCACCCTACCAATATCCTACATGATCTGGGGCTCCTACAACCATTCCTGTTATGCGCAGCTGTGAAGTGGAAATGAAAGGTTGGGGAAGGAGCAGAGCCAGACAGGGAATGGAGATCCCCAATGACCTAGGCTGGGATGAAGCAGGTGGGACTCAGTGGAAACTCAGCCTGAAAGCAGGAGAAAGAGGGGCTGTGGCATTCCAACTCCATGTACAGAGACAATGATATTACAGCTCCCCAGATCAGTGTCAATTTCCCTTGGACATATCACACCTGAGGGCTCAGGGCCAAGGGAGAACAGTATGCCAGGTATAGGCAACTCTGGGAATTTGTCCTTGATCCCAGTCAGACACTGGTGCAAGGAGACTGGGATTCATTTCCCTTTCTGGCAGGTTTGTGTGTTGCACCTGGGAGGAAGAATCATCAACACACCTATAGCCTTGGAGGTATCATACTTAGTAACACTGTAGCAGAAAGCCCCCTTTTCCTCTTGCCTGTATTTGCTCTCCCCTCTTTGGATAGGTTTCTCTTTTTCTACCTTTTCTTCCTTCCTCTCTCTTTCACTTTAAGATAAGGAACTGTGTTTTAAAATTTGTATATGTGCATTTTGTATCTCCCCTTGTAGTTTGGTATTTTTATCTATTTGTGTGCCATGGCATTTGTAGCCTGTATTTTATACTCCTCACCTTTCAACAAAATGTGTTTAGTTTCATAAGTAAGTTATACATTGTAACCATGTTAACAAGGGCAGGAATCAAACTGCCCTTCCCGGTATCAGGCTGGCCCCTGAAAGAGCGGGTGAATCAGTGACTGAATGTGTAACATAGTAGCAGACAGAAATTATCACCTAGAAGCTGCAGATCAACCAAGGGAAGAAATCAATAGAAGACAATGTAACAACCGGGAAATCTCTAAACCTCACTGATCAGGGGCTAGAAATCCTGGCTTGAGTTAATCAAGGGCTGGGGACCAACTTTTGGGCTGAGTATTTCCAGATCAACTGCTTCCAGAGCCCTATTCTAAATTCATCAATGGACTCCCAAACCTGCATGTACGTGTGGACGAATCCTGGGGCTGACAGATGCCATCCAGTAGACACCGAGGGGGGAGAAGTCCCACGAGGGTCAATGACCCCTGGATTGGGCAAACCTGAAAACTGGGGAGTCACCAAAGTCTGCCAAGGACAGATAAAAAGGAGTGAAAAGTGACCCTCATGGGCACCCTCTTGATCTCCAACTCAACCAGACCTGTTCAGCCAGAAGGACCAGCCCGCGACCCCCTTCTGGAGGATAACACCACGCTGAAAGAAGCCTCGACTGGCCATTGACAGCAGACTCCAGCGCTTGTAGGATAGGTATACCTGACTCTGTAGCCTGCTACTCTCT
>JAGPOW010003496.1:39558-52230 GCA_030014935.1 Caiman crocodilus | reverse complement strand
GCGCGCGCGCGCGCCAGCCCCAAAGTTTATGATTACAGTGTTTCAATCTGCATAACAAACTAGAATTTGAAGGATCCCGAGTTGGACACTTGTAGCCAACAACACAACAGCGGAGAGGGATCTTGGAATTGTAGTCAACTCCAAAATGAACATGAGATACCAATGTGATGAAGTAATAAGTAAAGCTCACTGCACGCTTTCTTGCATAAGTAGGTGCATCACAAACAGGTCTAAGGATGTGAAACTTCCCCTTTATGCAGCATTGGTTAGGCCGCAGCTGGAATACTGCATCCAGTTTTGGGCACCGCACTTCAAAAGTGATGTAGATAACCTGGAAAGGGTTCAGAGGAGGGCCACCTGTCTGGTTAAAGGATTATAAGAAAAACCCTACAAGGACAGGTTGAGGGACCTGAATCTCTTTAGGCCCCAGTAAGAGAAGGCGGAGAAGTAATATTGTGGCCATCTACAAGCTCATTGTGGGGAGACAGCAGGAAATAGGGGATACGATGTTTACCAGAGCACCCATTGGGGTAACTAGAAGCAGTGGCCACAAACTGAAGGAGAGCGTATTTAGGTTGGACATCAGGAAAAAAATCTTTATAGTGAGGGTTGCCAAAATACGGAATACACTTCCAAGGGAGGTGGTGCTGTCCCTTTCCTTGGAGGTATTGAAGAGAAGACTGCACAAACACCTGGCTGGGGTCACCTGATCCCAGCATTCTTTCCTGCCCTGGGCAGGGGGTCAGACTTGACAATCTAATAGGTCCTTTCTGAAACTCAGAAACACTACTCAGTCCAAGAAAACTGCCAGCTCATTATCCTGCTGCGGCACTGGCTGGGTTGGAGGGACCCTGCTGGACTTAAGTGCAGAGCCCCTCCACCCTTCTCAGGAGGAACCTGGTGGGCTCAGCCGAGGTGACCTTCACCCTGTGCTTCCTGGTACTGGCTCTCTTTTGGGTACCCATACTTCCAGAGGCAGGGAGCACAGATGCCAAGGACAGTACTTTCAGTTCCAGCCTAGCACGTAGCCCCCAAGCCTGCCCTACTGGCTCCATTTGGATGTAGCCTCCCTTGCTGGTGACGCTTCTTCTTGTGGCTCTCTCCGCTCCTCTAGTTCTTCCCTACACCCCCAACTCTTGCCAGGTTTTACCCTGGCTCCACGCTCACACTCCACTTCAGCCTGTACCTTGCTCGTAGCCACATTCTTTCTCTCCTGTGGGCACCTGCACTGCTTCTCATGCACTTGGCCTGGCACATGTGTCAGGAGTCTCCTCTCCCCAGATCTTCGTGGGGGTGGCCTCAGCAGTTCCAGGTTCACAGGCCCTTCCTCAAGATGCTGCTCTTCAGCTATGCTCAGGCTCCCTGCACCTGCTGGGTAGAGAATAACATCCACAGGTTGTAGGCCTCACTGGAACATCCATCAATATATACATACTATTCACACAAAGGCTTTTTTTGCTAAAGTACTGACCAGAGACAGCCTGATCAGCAAACCTGGCTGATGCCTTAACTTGTCATATAGGCAAAACTTGGCATGTGAGCCAGAGGATGGGTGGGGAAGATGGCTGTACAAGGTAGAGAACAGTTCAGTACCAGGATAAGGCCAGAATGGGAACCCCCAGATCAGGATGTGGAGCAAGCCATGGTACAGGATGGATCAAGACAGTCAAGATAATGGTGGAATGTAACATGTAATATGTCTTTTGACCACTGTAGAAAAAGAGAAATTCCAGGTTTCGGGATAACATAAGGAAGATAAAGGGTCTTGCCACTGGGTGCTGCTGTCATGCCAGAGCTCCCAGGGACAGATCCAGGCCCTATCGCCCCACAAACTCACAGCAAAAAAACCCAGCCCCTCAGCTGGGGGCTTAACAGGCACGCACTGGCATCTGGGCCCCTCAGTAACCTCTACCCAGGCTCTGGGCACATTACCTGGCTTCTTGTGGGGTGGGAAATACTCTTTAGGGACATAAGGCAGCTCCTTCTTAGGCCCCCGGGTTTCATACTGTCCTGCCTCTTCCAGGGGCACGTGCCCACGATGGGGCTGAAGCCGCTCCGGCACAGAGCACAGAGGTTCCCTCAATGCCCAAGGTCCCTCCATGTCCATGGCCACCTCCTCGAGCTGCCTGTGCACTGTGACCTGGGGACAAGACAACCACATAACTGGGAGCCAAGAGAAATGGGGTGGGAAGAAACAGCTCAAGACGCACTGAGACAAGGAGGCAGCATCAATGACCAGAGTGAAACACTCATCTGAAGCATCTCGTCCTCTATCAGCCCAGCCAAAACCCCTTGGCCAGTGCTACCACCATGGTGCAAGTCATCATGTCATGCACCCATGCCCAGCTTGGCACTGCCTGGAGCAGGATAGCCAGAAACTGCCCCAGCACTAGCAGCTCCAGCATCTGCTCCTTCCTGCCAAGCAGCACTGGCAGAGCCCCCACAGGTGGCTGCAAACCTCCCCTGGCCACCTACAAGCAGATGATCCAGCAAAATGGCTGACCTCACAGCTACATTTGACAACAGAGCCAAATCACAGAGGCACTCACCTGCCAGTGCTGGATGGGCTCCTCCAGCAGCTCCTGCTTGTTCCAACGTGATGTCGCCCATCTCGGGGATGCTCTGCCTGTCCTGGCTGGGACAGTACGAGCGGCTTTCCTTGCCCTTTCAGTTCTTGCCCTGAGCTCAAGTTCTGCTGAGTCCTGCACCTCTGTCTTCACCAGAGGCTGCAGCAGCACTGGGAAGGGGAGAACTAAGTCTAACACCATCCCCAGCTCAGCAGCCATCTTCTCTGCCTCACCCAAGCCTGGGCCTGAGCTCACTCTCCTGCCCCTCACATGCAGGGCCTGTTGGCAGCGTCAGGGCTCCTGGCTGCCTGTAGGAAGGAGACAATGGGGTTTTATCATGTGATGGAGGAGCCAGGATCCAAACACACTGCTGTGGATCCACAGCCCCTCAGCCAGCCCAGGTCACCCAGAGAGGTTGTAGAATCTCCAGCCTTGGAGGTTTTTAAGGCCCAGCTTGACAAAGCTTTGGGTGGGATGATCTAGGGCGGGATGATCTCTTCCAGCCCTAATTTTCTATGATGCCTGGCCCTGGTCCCTTGCGGGGAAAAGACATTTTAGAAGTATAAGTTACCAGAATGTCTACTGTCTATAACTTAATCTCTCCCACTCTCAAAATCTCCCTCTCTTTCTATCACTCTTCCTCTCTCTAAACATTTCTCTCTCTGAATCCCTGACTTTGTCTCATACACATGCAATCTCTTTTTCTCTCAGTCTCTCCCTATCTCCATCTATAACCCATGTCTATAGGTTACCCAAGTGTAATCCCCTCCCTGCCCCCAAAACATGTACACACATCTGCGGTAAATTTCACACACAGACATGTACACACACACACTTCTCTCCCTCTTGACACACAAGTTGCCTGTGGGTAATTTCCCCCCAGCCACATGTACACCCCTCATATATATCTGGGGTAAATTTCACACACACTCTCACTCTCCATCCCTCTCAAACACAGAGATTACTTAAGGGTAACCCCCCCAAAACACACACACACACACAAGGAAAATGCCACACATGCACACGCACGTTCCAGACACGCATGCGCACATGCGCCCCTCTCTCTGACACAGACACAAGTTATCTAAGGAAGCGGTTCTCAACCTTTTTTCCTTTGCAGACCCCTAAAAAACATTGAACGGAGATGCGGCAGACCCTTCTGAACTGAAAGCCTGGATGTCCACATACTCCTGATAGATCAGTCACCTTTTGCGGACCCCGCAGGCATAACACGGCGATCCCCAGGGATGCACAGACCACAGGTTGAAAACCACTGAATGACAAGTCACCCTCCTCCCTCCCAAACACACACATCTGGGATAAAAGTCACACGTGCACACACTCCAAACACATGTGCACATAGATATGGACACTACACACACACTGCCCAAGGGTAATCTCCCCAGAGCACACACACACACCAGGCACACTACCTAAGGGTAATCCTCCGCCCTCCCTACACACACACAAACACACACATACTTACTTGTATGAGAAGTACATTTTGTGCAAGCACACACGTGCACACAGACTCTTTTCTTGCACCCCCATCCCCCGGCACAAACGTTACCTAGGGGCACCCCCCAACACACGCCCTCCACACCCCGTGTCCCGCAGCCGCAGGCGCCGCCGGGCCGGACCGGCCTCCACCTGCCTCGTGCAGCCGCAGCCCGCGGCCGCCTCCTCCCTTTGCGCTGCGGCCTGGCGGGATGAGGCGAGGCCGGGCCGGGCCGGGCCGGGCCGGGCCGGGCAGCCCCGCACCCCCACAGGGCGCCGGCGCGGCCCCTCCTCCCGCGGGCAGGGCAGGGCCTGGCCCGCCCCGCCGCCGCCCGCCACTGAATGACTGTCAATGACTTAAAAACAGACCGCACCGGTTCAACCCAACGCGGCGCTCGACGGAGCGCGGACACCGGCCGCACGGCCACGGCCACCACAGCCCCCGCCGCCGCCATCCGGCCCGGCCCGGCCCGGCCCGGCCGCTCCCTCCCCCCCTCGGGGGCAGCGCGGTGCATTGTGGGGCGGGGCCGCGCCGCCGCGGGCGCCCGGAGGTGAGTGCCGGCTGGCCGGGGGCGGGGGGCGGGGGGGGGGTCTCGCCCTGCTCCTCGCCCCCCCCTTGCAGCGCCACCACCTCGGCGCGCGCGTGTGTAACTGTGTGTGCGTGTGCACGGGGGTGCGTCTTGGGCCTCTGCCTGCCTGTGCGTGCGTGTGCATCCGCGCATGTACGTGCAAACACCTCACAGGCTTTTGTGGGTGAAGCTCGTCCCTCAGATCTTGCGAAAGGATCTGAAGTGGCGTCAGCCCCCCTCCCCCCGTATACAGATGTCCGCAGCCGTGTATACACGAGCCAGCGCCCTCTCCTGGGCTGGCTCCAAACAAGAGCTGTCACCGAGCTGCCTGCGAGCCCAGAGCCGCCCCTGCCTGCCGGGACAGGAGCTGGCACCAGCGGGGCAGTGTGCCCAGATCATCACCAACGACGCGGCAGCAGCTAAGGTGCCTCTGTGGTTCGGGTGGTCTCGGGGATCACTTGGCTTGAGTTGTGGATGTGTGTGTGTGTACACATATGCACGTATACACGCACACTGCTAGCTGGTGCTTTGTGGGCCCGAGGCCCATGACCCCACTATGTGTCAATCAGGCCTGTGTCCCAAGGCGTGCCCACTGGCTCCTTGAGGGCAGGTGGGCGCTGCCCGAAGTGCTCTGCTCGGCGCCGCCCCTCAGTGCACTCATTTTCAACCTATGACCCTCACTCCTGTGCCTGTGTGGATTTTTTGTAGTCCCAAGCGATCAGTGATGTGCCCTTAGTGACCCCCATCACTGAGGGGCTTATAGCTCTGCTGGATGGGCTTTGCCCATGTCACAGACTGGCACATCAACAGGCCCGTGTCTCTGTGGCAGAGAGCAGGGCCTGGGAGGGAGTGACCTGGGTCTGACCAGGGTTTCCTCCACTGCTCCTGTCCCACTTGCTGCCTCCAGCATTTCAGGTCTGGGAAGCTCTGATTCAGAGGCCCTGCCCCTGAGTCCTGTGCTCAGTCTCTTTATATGCAAATAGAGATATATAAGTATCCAAGTCTCAAAGGTGCAGATCTGCCCTGCCGTCTATCTGATTTTAGACTAGCACACCTAATTATGTCTCTCTGCTCAAGGACATGAATACCAGGGAAGTGTTGCTTTTTCCTCTAGACCAATAAGGCTACAACTTGGATACCTGCAATCAGGGCTCAGGAATGGAGGTAATATCTTTTATTAGACCAACAAGATTTTTGCAAAAAAACATGTTTAATTGCAAGCTTTTGGGGACGAACATTCTTCGTCAGGCATCAGAGAAAAGATTGTAACAGTTCTGCTGGATAGAAATACAAGTTCGTTTTCCATAGGATTTCACGTGTGCTTTCAAGATGCTGAGGAAGGCTAGATTTTGTTTTGTGAATTGGAATAAGAGAGAGATCTAAGATTCGAATGATTATAAGACAAATCAAGCAACATTTTTGGATTATAATTTCCTCAGTTTGTTGTGTTTACATGTGTGCATGCGCATTTGTGTGCACATGTATGTGTGTACGCATGTATATATAATTTGCTATGTTATAATGTGTGTGTATAAATTTTAATTCACTGTTACAAAGTGTGTTTGTGTATGTATATAAATTGCTGTTTATAAAGTGCATGTGTGTATATATATGTATGCATATAATCAATTTGCTACATTATAAAGTGTGTATGTATACAATGATTTGCTAGTTATAAAGTGTGTGTATGCATATAATATATATGTGCTATGTCAGGGGTTGTCAAGTGGGGGCACGTATACCCCCGGGGGTACTTGGACCAGTTCTGGAGGGTATGCCCAAGCAGGTAGGGGGGGACAGCGTGCCGCCACCTTCCAGGAGCAGGGTTGGGGCAGGGTAAGGGCAGCTGTGCCCCTCTGCAGGGCAGGGAAACTTGCATGCAACCGCTGCCACCACCCACTAGCTCGATCAGCTTCCCTGCTGCACAGAGGGGCACCACTGCCCGCTACCAGCTTCGCCACCCTGCCCTGGCCCTGCTCCTGGGAGGTGGCGGCGCTTCATCCCTGCCCACGTGCATGCTGTCCCTGCTTCCACACTCTGCATGCCACCCCTGCCACTGGGAGTCCTTTGATTTTTTTTTTTTTTTTTTTTTTTTTTTTTTTTTTTTTAAGGGTTGAAAAACCTTGTGCTATGTTATAAAGTGCCTGTTTATGTGTGTATGTATATATCTCTCTATATAAAATTAATTTGCTACTTTATAGCATGCCTGTGCATGCATATGTTTATATAATAAATTAGCTATGTTATAAAGTATGTGTGTATGTATATGTGTATGTAAAAATAAATAATGAAGTTGTTACATTATAAAGTGTGTGTGCTTGTGTAATATATAAAAACAAATATGCTATGTATAATGGTGTGTGTGTAGGTATGTGTATATATAATTAATTCACTATGTTATAAAGTGTTCGTGTGCTTTTCTAGGTTATAAAGTATGTATATGCATGTACAATTAAGTTGCTGTGTTTAAAACTGTGTCTGTATATATACTTATTTATTTAGCATATGCAGTTTCAGCATATTGTTTCAGCCATCTCAAGGTGATGCCATCACCAGTGTGAAGAGCTGGAAGGCCACCAGGTAGCATAGTAAATGCCCTTGTGGACAAGTTCAAATATTGTTGACCCAAGGGCATTTTGTGTCATTACGAAGGCCCCATTGGTATAGGTTTGAGGCACGGTGACCTTGTCCAGTTCAAAACCGGTTGAGAAGTGCCCAACAACAGCATGCCCAATTAAATCTTGGTTGACTGATTATAGCGTCAGAGATGATATGGTGATTGATTGGTGCTTGTGCTATCCATTCTTCATGCCATCGAGTAAGTAAGGAAAAGTCAAAGGGTTTTAAAAGGGTGGACCATATTGGACATCTTGAGGGGAGCTGAGCTGCTGGTGGGTGGAATATATCCCAATGCACTGTCAGTGTAGGATTATCGCGGGGTCTGGCTAGTAAACTTACTCCAGCATTTTTTTTGCAGTGGAGATGAGGGAGAGCAACATTACTGAGACCTGATAACCATAGGAGTGGAGTGGGTCACAATGTGCTTGACGCAAGATTCATTGTAGCATTCAGTTGGGTGTCTACTAGTTTGCTGTGTGATGGATGAGTCCATAGAGAGGCACGGTATTCTGCAACTGAATAACACAAGCGCAAGAGCAGATGAACATAGCATGGAAGCATTGGCACCCCGAGTGGAGCCTGCAAGCTTGCAAATAGGTTGTTCCTTGTTTTGATTTTTAAAGCAGTTTTCTGGAGATGTGATTTATAAGTTCAAGTCCAGTCAAGGGTGACTTCAAGGTAAACTAGGTGGGTTTCAAATTTGAGAGTCTGACCAATGAAAGTGGTAGTAAATTCACGATTAGCACTGACATTCTGTAGATGGAAAACACTTGAGGCGGGCTTTGAGATGTTTGTTTTGTTTGAGGCAGTGCTCTGACATCAGTCTCATGCCTTTACCAAATGTGAGCTTTACATCTGAAAAGTCATGAGCTTGGGTAACAAAGGCACTTCCATCAGTGTAAATGAATTTTCATGAGCTGGTCACAGGCAGGTCATTAATGGGCAGGTCAAAAAGAAGAGATCCCAGTACTGATCTCTGAGGGAGGCCATTGGTTTGATGTCTCCAAGACCTGGTTTGATTGTCAAGGTGGACTCTAAAGCATCGATCACGTAGTAATAGTTCGACTGAATGAGTAGCCCGATGTGGCAGAATTCTTGATATTTTCACAAGAAGACTTACACGGTGTCATATGCTGCTGTTAAATCTAGGAAGACAATACCAGTCTTCAGGATTTTATGAAGGCCATTTTCAATTAAGGTGGCTAGGGCTAGAACTTGATTGGAAGTCCTCTGGCCACGGCAGAGTCCAGCTCAGTCTGGGCTTAGGGCAGAATCAATTACTGGAGAAATATGTAGCAGAACTAGTTTCTCAAATGTCTTGTAGCGCACACTCAGGAGGGAGCTTGCTGCCACTTGTGGGCAGGAGTGACGTGTTGGGAGTGCACTCCACTTGCCACCCCTGGCGGATGCTGATGCTGCAGGCGGTGCCTGTGGGTGGTCGCCAGTAATTGATTCTGCCCTAAGCCCATGGTTGGTGCTTGCCCCCACTCCACCCCCTACCGACAGTGCTGGCAGTGTCTATGGGAGATCCCCACTCGTCGCCACTGCACTTCTCCCACCAGTGGTGCAGCCGTGTCCCCCCGCCCCAACTGCCAGGGGCATGTGCCATTCATGCTTGTGAGTCTTTGCCAGGCTTGGGCAGGCTGATGGTTTTTTCTCAGCATCATGTTGATACAATTTGTCCTTCATGCATAATATGGTTGAAGAAATCAAGCAAAGTCTATTCTGTCCCGGAGGAAAGGCAGTAAAAGGGTAGAGCGGCCCCCTTGGCTCTCCAGGGAACTAGCAGACCTCCTGCATCTTAAAAGAAAGACCTACAAAGGATGGAGGATGGGATCCACCTCCAAGGAGGAATAGTCTGCTCTGGTCCAGACCTGCAGGGAGTGAACCAGGAAAACCAAGGATGCGAATGAACAAGTATCAAAGACAATAAGTCCTTTTTTAGATATGTGGGGAGCTGGAGGAAAAGCAAGGGCAACATTGAACTCCTGCTAAACCAGATGTGATGACTGACAATTGACGCCCAGGAAAAAGCAAACTTGCTAAATGGGTACTTTGCGTCAGTTGTTCACCATCCCATAGGTCACCCTTGCCCACTACGGGACAGGGAAGCCTGGGTGAGAGAGATTCCTTACCCTCTGACAATGCTGACCTCATGAAGGAACATCTTGAGAAGCTGCACACCTGACAGTCTATACCCCAGGGTACTCAAGGAGCTGGCGAGCACCATAGCCCAGCCCCTGGCATGGATCTTCGAGAATTCCTGGCGCTCTGGTAAAGTGCCTGACGATTAGAGGAGGGCTAATGTGGTGCCTGTCTTCAAGAAAGGGAGGAAAGTGGATCTGGAAAACTACAGGCACATCAGCTTGACCTCTGTCCTGGGGAAGGTCTTGGAAAAGATTGTCAAAAAGGCCATCCTTGACAGACTGGCCGGCAGCGACATCCTGAAGGATGATCAGCACAGGTTTGTTGTGGGTAGGTCTTGCCTGACCAGTCTCATTTCCTTTTATGACCAAGTGACTCATCACCTGGACAAGGGAGAAGAGATTGATGTCATATATCTTGACTTTAGAAAAGCCTTTGATCTGGTATCCCATGATCATCTTTTGGCAAAACTGGCTAACAGTGGTCTCTGCCTCACCATGATCCTTTGGCTGGGGAATTGGCTCCACGGTATGACCCAGAGGGTAGTGGTTGAAGGAACTCAGTTGTTGTGCTGCACGATCACCAGTGGGTCTATACTGTCCTTGGGCCTATACTATTTAGCATCTTCATTAATGATGTAGATGCTGGTGTCAGAAGCGGATTGGCCAAGTTCGCCAATGACACCAAACTCTGGGGTAAAGCGTCCACACCTGAGGACAGGAGAGTGATCCAGGCTGACCTTGACAGGTTCAAGAAATGGGTGGATGAAAACCTGATGGTGTTTAACACCGATAAATATAAGGTTCTCCACCTTAGGAGGAAAAACCTGCAGCATGCTTATAGGCTCGGCAGTGCTACGCTGGCTAGCACTATGGATGAAAGAGACTTGGGGGTCAGGATTGACCACAAGATGAACATGAGCCTTCAGTATGATGCTGCAGCCAGTAAAGCTGCCAAAACGCTGTCTTGCATCCATAGATGCTTCTCAAGCAAATCCCAGGATGCCATTCTCCCCTTGTACTCAGCCTTGGTGAGGCCACAGCTGGAGTACTGCATCCAGTTTTGGGCTCCACAATTCAAAAAGGATGTGGAGACGCTTGAGAGAGTCCAGGGGAGAGCCAAGTGCATGATCAAAGGTCAGGAAAACAGACCTTATGATGACAGGCTGAGAGTTGTGGGACTCTTCAGCCTGGAAAGCACAGGCTCAGGGGTGATCTGGTGGTCACCTATAAGTTTCTCAGGGGTGCTCACCGGGATTTGGGGGAATGTTTGTTCACCAGAGCTGTCACCCAAGGGATGACAAAGTCAAATGGTCACAAACTCCTCCAAGACCGTTTCGGGCTGGACATAAGGAAAAACTTCTTTACTGTCCAAGCCCCCAAGGTATGGAATGGCCTGCTATCGAAGGTGGTTCATGCACCTACTTCGAACGCCTTGAATGTCTTTCTTGCTGGGATCCTATGATCCCTGCTGACTTCCTGCCCCGGGGCAGGGGGCTGGACTCGATGATCTTCCAAGGTCCCTTCCAGCCCTAGTGTTTATGAATCTATAAGAGTTGAAGCCAATTATGAGCTTGAGGACAGAGATGTTTCAGAAAGTCTGGGTGCATGTTGTCATAGCTAGTTTCAGCGCCAGATTTTAAATTGCACAGCACAGAGTTGAGTTGTGTTGGTGAAAAGGTTTTTGGAGGATCTAGGTTCTGAACATTTTGATGGAAATAACACCATTCTCCATGTATTTTTTCACTCAAAATCCTTGTTGTTTTGGGGGTTCTCATCACTTTCAGAAGGTGGCTGGCAGTGGCATTGGCTAATACAGATGGTCAGGTTTGGGTTCAGGGACATTGAGATGCTCCCAGGTGGTGAATGAGGCCCCAACTCCTCCGACTGGAGTGACATAAATTCAGTCATGAAGTTGAGTCCTCCCAGCAGTTCTGATGAGCAGCATCAAGTGATTCAAGCAGGTGATCTGCAATATCTGGATTGCCATATTTTTCATACTTACCTAATAGAGCAGCACACTCTCCATCTAAGCAAGGAGCTCACAGGGGGTGAAATCCTCTGGTAGCAGAGGATTGTGCTTCTATAGGGGATCAGAGAAATGCTTATAAACTTCATCAGCTGGGATGTTTTGCCACAGGATGGTAACAATAGATCATTGAACAGTATCCACAAATAGGGACCAATTGACTTTCCTGAGGATCTGTCTGGGATTTTTATCTATTTAATAGACAATAATGGCTGTGTGGAAGGTCATCAAGAACAATGCAAGATGCTGGTTGTGGGTGGCTGTTGGCTGATGTAACCCAACATATGTCAGGGCAATGAGTAATCTTGGTCCTATCTTGCTGAGCGGAAGGTGCCCCACTTTAGAGTCATGGATTAGGGCAAGGTCATTGTTGGATGCTCAATTTTGTAACAGGTCACTGTCTTCATTTGAGTGTGAGTAACCTGAGTCTATGTAGTAGCTATTAAAATCACCAACATATATGGATGTGTGAGGGAGAGATGGAAGAGGGCAGTTCCCCCAGGTTTTGCTTGGTGATTTATTGAGATTTGCAATTCTGAAGCTTCCAACTTTTGTGACAACAAGGATTAGTGGATAAGGTGGGTTGCCTTAGAAAAGTTGGTACAGACATGGGTGGCTCTCCCATATTTTGCACGACGGGTGTAGCATATAAATAAATTTGCAATGTACATAATTAATTTCAGGAATGATGCATACCACTGGAGGGTGGGGTGGCCCGGTGACTGCCCTCAGGTGGCGGCACTAGGGGTACAGTGGCAGTGAGCGGGGAGCTCCTGCAGGCAGCCACAGCATTGTTGGCAGCAAGGGGTGGGAGGGTGGCAAGCGCCAATCAGCGGTCGGCAACCACCTGCAGACGATGTCAACATCACTGGCCACTGCGGATGCTGATCGGAGACCACCTGCTGATGCCGCTGGTGGTGTTAGCACTGAGGGAGCAGAGTGGCAACCGACGACCGCCCACAGATGCCATTGACGGTATTGGTGGTGCTTGTCAGGGTGCACTGCCAATTTCAGGGGGTGCATGTGCACCTGGGTGCACCCCCTATGCATTGCCAATGATTAATTTGGTAGGTTAGAAATTGTGTATATGTATATAATTTGCTGTTATAAAGTTTATTTGTTTATGTATATTTATATATAAAATGTGCTGTTGTAAAGTGTGTGTGTGTATGTATAAATATATACTATATATACAAATTAATTTACTATGTTGTAAAGTGTGTGTGTGTATGTATAAATATATACTA
>JAGPOW010003496.1:13910-32768 GCA_030014935.1 Caiman crocodilus | reverse complement strand
CTATGGATCACCTCCTGTAACAATCCACCCATTGGATGAAAAAGCTGCTGTAGTTGCTTCCACAGTTGTTATAACATCATCTTTTTCTATGCAGTGTCAAAATGAATTACTTTCTTTCCTATATACAAGCTCCCATTGTCATTATTCTGTCATTGCCCTTTCACTTTTGAGACTCATCACTGTAAACTTTTTTTGAGAATAAACACATTTCTGGGGGTGGGGGGTTACCTAGAATTACTGAGATCCGTTCAATAGATGGATACGAATATATGCAATGTCTCTGTTTTCAAATCAGTATCTCAAAAATATGTAAAAGCATTCCCTTTCTTCCTCCTTGCATATCACGTATCACTGCATCTCTGCCTAACTTCCTTGCTGCCCCTATGAGCTTTTGGAGGAGATGATGATTTATATTTCATACAAACATTGTTGCACTTGCTTTGGTGGCCAAGGCCATGATCTGTTGAAGGTTTCTGCCTGTAGTCACTTCTCTTTTATCTTGAATGTCATCCTTTCCTTTGATTCCCCATTAAAATGTTTGAGTTCATTGGATACCTTTTCCAAATCCCAATTGGGCATTGGATGGTAGAGTAAACACCTTCTCTGTACTCCCCAACACAGGATATCAAGGTCCTACACCAGACTTAATCTGCTGCATCCAGCAAGGGGAGATGGAGCTCTGGGTTTGGAATGATGAGAAAGCTGAAGAAAATGCATTTTCTGAGGACTTGTCCCCAGGTGAGTCTTGAAACCTCCTTCCAGCCACACCTCAGCTCTGAACCACACCTCCAGCCACACCTCAGCTCTGAACCTCTCTATATCCAGGGGGAGCTGGAAACCTGAACACTTGCCTTAAGTTGTTGCCACAAGGTCCTGACATCGCACAGCTTAGCCAGATCTGTATTGTCGAGGCAGGTGTGTACACCCACTCCTTGCCATTCAGTAATACAGGGACAAGCACCTTATCCCTTATTCTTTCCCTGCTTAGGGCTGTTCAGGTAGGAAATTCCCCTTCAACCCTTCATATCCTCCTCTCAGGAGGTGTTTTGTCATGGAAGGGAGGGGCTGCCCACAGGGAAGTACTAAAATACTAGGGACAAAGCCTAGCCTGCTATCTTGATTTGAGGCACAAATCTGGTATCCCTGGGGGTACCATAAGCTTAAATTTCTATTTTCTCTCAGCAATGCAGGAGTTGATAGGCCAGCCCAAGGTAGCCATACCTCTGTTGTGCCCTCTGGCAGGGCATGATCTTGTTTGAAGAGTCCTATGCCAGCTATTAGAGTTGGCAGAAATTTGGGGGATGGCTGTTAAAGATTGGTCTATGGAGAGGCTCCAGATCTGTTACCCACTGCTACTAGTCCTCTTCTTTAGTTTGAACTGGAACTCTGCTCCTTGTCTCTGAAACAGTCAGGGAAATAAAAGCAATATTCAATCAATACCTCCAGCAATATGAAATCCCTGCTAGGTACAGTTGGGATTCACAAGCTTTCATGCCTGGGGTAGGGGGATAGAAGCATCTCCTTGTGCATAGGTGATTTGTTGGGGGTGGGGCACAGACCCCCACCCAAGAGCTCTGGTGACCCCCCATGAGAGTGAGCGCTCTGGCTGATTGGGGGGGCATGGAGAGCACTCGTGCCCCCCGTAAAATTGGCTTTGCTGGCGGGACATGGGTGACACTTCCACTGTGCTGCTGGCATACTTGGTGACTAGCTGTTGGGGACCATCCCCTGCCACCCTCCACACACACACACACACACACACACACACACACACACACAAACACACACACTCACACACACACTCAAGCAGGCTCGTGTGTCTGCAGAGGCCGCCGCCCGACGGTTTTTGTGTTTACCAGAATTTTCCATGTTCTGCTCTGGGGCACAAGGGATGTAACCTATGAGACCTGAGACCCAGAGTCCATGTGGAATTGGACCTCTTCTCATACACAGAAGAACCTAGGCCCATCCAGAGTCTGGGGCACATCCCAACAAGGGATAATCGCAGATCTTTCCCTTTGTCAGCTGGATAGGGACTAATTTCTGGGCTCTTATCTACCCAACAGATACTGAAACACTGGGCAGAGCTCAGCAGCAGCAACCTCATGAGAAAGGGCCTACCAACCTGAAGCTGTTTCAGGCCAGAAACCAGCTCCCCCACCAACAGGGACAGAGAACAGAGGAGATTGAAAGAAACAAGGAAGGATTTGAAGGGCACAGAAATCTGAAGAGCCCCAAGAGCATGGGTCCTGGCAGACAAGGGCTGCATATATGTGGACTGCCCAGTGAGAGCTTTTGGGACAAAGAGGAACTTGGGGCCCACAGGGGAGCCCACTGGAGGGAGAATGTCCAGCCTTGTGCTGAGCATGGGAACAGCTTCCACCATCCATGCCCTCTTCTTGGGCACCAAAAAATATACTCAGGGGAGCACTCCCATCTCTGCCCAGAGTGTGGGAGGAGCTTTGTCTCCCTAAATGACCTGCGAGTGCATCAGGGCATACACATGCAGGAGCAGCTATACCGCTGTGCTGAGTGCAAAAAGAGCTTCACTAGGTGGGATCACCTGCGAAGCCACACATGTGTACATGTTGGGGAGAAGCCATTCTCCTGCCTACAGTGTGGGAAGAGCTTCACCAAGAGCTCCAGTCTCACACAGCACCAGTGCATGCACACTGGGGAGAAAGTGTTATTCTGCAAGCAGTGCGGGAAGAGCTTCACCGAGAGCTCCAAACTCACCAGTCACCTGCGTGTGCACACAGTGGAGAAACCCTTCTCCTGCAGCAAGTGCAGGAAGAGCTTCACCTACAGCTCTAGTCTCACCAATCACCTGCGCATGCACACGGGGGAGAAACCCTTCTCTTGCAGCCATTGTGGAAAGAGTTTTTCCCAGAACTCCAACCTCACTGATCACCTGCGCGTGCACACGGGAGAGAAGCCATTCTCTTGCATCCAGTGTGGGAAGAGCTTTACGCAGAGCTCCAATCTCACCAATCACCTTCGCATACACACGGGAGAAAAACCCTTCTCCTGCAGCCAGTGTGGGAAGAGCTTTTCCAAGAGGTCAATACTTAGTAACCACTTGCGTGTGCACACAGGGGAGAAGCCATACTCCTGTAGCCAGTGTGGGAAGAACTTCACTGAGAGCTCCACACTTGCCGTGCACGTGCGTGTGCACACGGGGGAGAAACCCTTCTCCTGCAGCCAGTGTGGGAAGAGCTTTGCGGAGAACTCCAAACTTGCCAATCACGTGCGTGTACACACAGGGGAGAAACCATTTTCTTGCAGCCAGTGTGGGAAGAGCTTCACGCAGAGCTCCAACCTCACCAATCACCTGCGTGTGCACACGGGGGAGAAACCCTTCTCCTGCACACATTGTGGGAAGAGTTTTACCCAAAATTCCAACCTCACTGATCACCTGCGTGTGCACACAGGGGAGAAGCCATTCTCTTGCACCCAGTGCGGGAAGAGCTTCACGCAAAGCTCCAATCTCACCAATCACCTCCGTGTGCACACAGGAGAGAAACCCTTTCCCTGCAGCCAGTGTGGGAAGAGCTTCTCCAAGAGGTCAACACTTACAAACCACCTGCGTGTGCACACAGGCGAGAAGCCATACTCCTGCAGCCACTGTGGGAAGAGCTTCACTGAGAGCTCCTCACTTGCTGTGCACATGCGTATACACACAGGGGAGAAGCCCTTCTCCTGCAGCCATTGTGGGAAGAGCTTTGCTGAGAGTTCCAAACTCACCAATCACGTGCGTGTGCACATGGGGGAGAAACCATTTTCTTGTAGCCAGTGTGGGAAGAGCTTCACACAGAGCTCCAACCTCACGAATCACCTGCGTGTGCACACAGGGGAGAAGCCGTACCGCTGTCTCCAGTGCCAGAAGTGTTTCCAGCAGAGCTCTGCCCTGAAGAAGCACCAGCGAACCCACGGGAACAGGATCATTGTGCTGAATGGGGGGCAGTTTCCCTCATCCTCCTTGGGCAATGAGCATAAGGGTTCAAACTGTGGACTGTAATGCCCCCAGCTTCTTCCTGCTACCATGTGGAGTGTCTCACATAGGAAGTTCTGGTAGCATCTGGTGACAACTGGGACAGAGAAGACAACAGGTAAGATTTAAGTGATGGAGCCAGGTAGCAGAGAGGATAAAAGTGGGGAGACACAATACCAAAGTTGCCCTGAAAACAGACAGTCCTTCTCGAACTGTCAAGTCCTAGGCTACTACTACCTGTGGTAGCAAGGTGATCACTTCCTTTTCTTTCCTGTGGTGTTTAGGGCACTTTATTGTCATCAGTTTTTTACTGTCTTGATTATCTTGTCTGGTTCTATATCACCCAGGCAGTTTCTCTGGTCCTGCGATAGACCCAGTTTGGACAAGGAGCTCAATAAAGGGAATATCCATGAATTGGTTCTTAATTGCTTTATCCTAGGAAGCTCCGAGGCCTCTTCTTTGGTTCACTGCTTTGCTTGTTCCATGCACCCAGGCTTCCCTCTGTCTCCAACACCTCTGCAAGCTCAGCTGTATGTGATGGCCAAGATGAAATCCATGGCTCCTGGAACTGAAAGATCATGTTCTGGGTCACAGCATCACCTGCTGTCTCCATAGCCCCACCGTCTCCAGTTGGCTCTATTCCTCCATAAGGTCAGGAGTGCCACTCAGGGAACTACAGCAAGATAAGCCAGATCCTCAGTGATAGCTGACATGTGCTGGTCAGCTGTAACAGCAGACACATTTCTGGAGTCAGGGCAAACAGTCTTTGTAAAGTCCAAGTCAACACAGAAGGCAGATTCAGAGGCCATGCCCCTTTGGGGTCCAGAAGTGTTTGTCCCTTTCCCAAGCCAGTTCCTCACACTGATTTTTGCACGCATCCATGCAGACACCCCCAATCTTCAGGGCTCCTGCTGTGTCTCCAAAGGATATTCCAGATGGGAAAAGTCCTGGCTGCATTTTCTTCTCTGCCACATAGGTAGCCCCATCTGCTAATGTACTTTCCAGCCTCCCTCTGCCCAGGTTAAGTATTTGTTTAGGGTAGACCAGCCAGTGCACACCCAGGGTCTCTCTGATGCTCACCCCAATGACACAGGAGAACGGCTCAGGGCAGGTGCTACTTTTACAAGGCTGAACATGTCAGTGAGGAGGCAGAATCTGCCACCTGGTTTGGGTCAGAGAGTCCCCTACCTAGGTTGGAGTTTGTGCCTATATCTCTTGAGTGCCTTCCAACATTTTAAAATCTTTCTTTGCTTTCCTCCTAAACAAATCAAGCTGGTCCTGCTTACTGGACTGGCTCCAAGACAGCTTTTCATCCAGGCAAGAGTATGGCCCTATTTTCTCTCACCTGGTACCTGCCCACAGCCTCCTTGTCTCAGGCAGAGATGCAACAACAGTACTGTGCTAACCTGGACTCACTTGCCCTTTATTTACAAGGAGCAGAAGCCTGGGGGTAGGAGGAAAGGGACCTGTGACAGGGCTTTCAAAGGATATCAGAGATGAATAGATCATATGGGTCTTTAAAGAGATGCTGTTTCTTCCAGTGAGGCTATGGAAAAGGTTGAGAGCAAGTCATAGAAATTAAGGGCTGGAAGGGAGCTCAGAAGATCATTGGGTGCAATCCCCCTGTTCAGCAGGAATACTGCTGAGATCAAAAAATCCCAGCAAGGTGTCCATCCAGACTCCTCTTGAACCAAGGTTGGGGACTGCACCACCTCCCTGGGGAGTCTATTCTAGACGCTGGTCACCCTTACCATAAAGAAGTTCTTCCTTACATCCAAATCAGCAGCAGCAGCTAGAAAGCTCGAAGCACATTGCTGTTGAAGTACCTCATAAGTAACTACAGCTGACTTATGCCTCTCAAATCTTCTAATTTTACAGCAAACTCATCCCTTGACTGCTTTTTAACAACCCTTGTGTCATAAGGACACAGACTGCTGTTGTCCTTACCTGTGGCAGGGTAACGTGGTTTTGATGTTTTTGTGGGGTAGGGTTGAATGTGTAGTTTTAGGGATAGGTTAGGCAGGGACTTGCCTGAGATGGCTGGTCTAGATGAGGTATGGAAGTCCCTTGCAGCCCTACTTTCCTTTGCCATGATCTGCTAATGAGTACAATGTAGTTGTATTTCCCCCCATAAGAATGGTAGGAAAGGCTCTGGGAATACTTGGCCGTGCCAGAGTCCATTCCCACTACACCTGTGGAAGTTGTGGTGGTGGGAACCACAGGGTGGCAGTATGGGTAAACTTTCCCTCTCAATTTACTTGACCACAGCATGGACAGGAGATGGGGAAATGGGCTTGGAAACATTTTTGGGAGATGTGTTCTGCCAGAAAGTAAGCAGCTGTCCAGCAAACCCTCTTCCAGGAGTAAACAGGCCTGGACTGGTCCCCTCCACTCTTCCAGAACACAGAAAATTCAGCATAACCTAACGGGAGTTGAGGTGAGGATGGCTTACTTCAAGACAGTGGCTTCCATCAATCATATTGCCACAAAACTCAATAAACTCTATATCACAAGAACTGGAAGGGGTCTACATGGGAGAGGCTAACCATCAGCTAGTCATCTGACCGCCTCATGGAAGGGATAGTATACTTTCCCCATTGTCCCTTTCTCCCACCCCGATCCCTTGCTGGGCAGCTCCTGAGCCATGGCCATGACAGTAGCTGGGAACAGGCATTCACATAGTGACTGCATCCCTCTGAGAGGAAAAACTGCTCTTCCCCATGGCCATGGCAGCCGGGACCTAAGACAGTGACATATCTGAAGCCCTCTTTGCCCCTGCCAGAGATACTGAAACCAAGGGCCCCCCAAACCCCCACAAGCATCACCAGCTTCCGAACCTTGAAATGCTGTCTGCATTTATAGCCCTAGGAGACAACGATGAGGATGTATGACCTGCAAGCATCCAGCCCTTAAGCATCCTCTGACAGAGGACTAGCTCTTCCCCACCCCAATGCCATGCTTTGTGCTGCTCATGCCGTGGGCCTGCTCACCATGGGGGAAGGGAGTGACTTAGACTTCCTGTGCCATGGCTGTGTTTGGGGCCACCCTGGTGGCACGGGCTTCTCTGGCTGACACATGGAGGGTCCCTGGGTAAGGGCAGGGGGAACCCCACCAGGACTGCCTTCCTTATGTCCAGCCTGAAATGGTCTTGCAGGAGTTTATAACCGTTTGACTTCATCATCCCTTGGGGCGCCCTGGTGAACAATCATTCCCCAGATGCTGGTGAACTTATAGGTGGCCACCAGATTGCCCCTGAGCCTGCACTTTTCCAGGCTAAAGAGCCCCAGGGCTCTCAGCCTGTTGTCGTAAGGTCTGTTTTCCTGACCTCTGATCATGAGCGTGACTCTCCTCTGCACCCTCTCAGGCTTCTCCACATCCTTTTTGAATTGCGGGGCCCAAAACTGGATGCAGTACTCCAGCTGCGGCCTCACCAAGGCCAAGTATAAGGGGAGAATGACGTCCCAGGATTTGCTTGAGAAACATCTATGGATGCAAGCCAGTGTTTTGGTCGCTTTACTAGCCGCAGTGTGGCATTGCAGGCTCATGTTCATCTTGTGATCAATGATGACCCCCAAGTCTCTTTCTTCCATAGTGCTAGCCAGTGTAGCACTGCCAAGCCTATAAGGATGCTGCAGGTTTTTCCTCCCAAGGTGGAGAACCTTGCATTTCTCCTGCCTTCTCCAGTCTCTGGGAAATGTTTTCTCTGTGTCTTTCTGCTCTTGCCATTGCTAAAGTCAGGAGTGTCTTGTGGGCAGAAAAAAAATCTTGGTTTCATTCACACACTCAAATTTGTCTGCATCAAGAGGGGGATCCAGGAAGGCTTCAATCCAAAAGTTCAGGGCACAGGATATCTCAGGAAGGGGAGCAGCCAAGGGTATGTTACCAATGAACTGCTCTGCCAAAGACTTTAGACCACAGGGATGCAAAGCATGCTTAATCTTTCTTGTACATTTTTTGGGGGAATTTAATAGTTTTTTAAATTGCTTTTAATCTTTTAATTTTTAAATGTGATTTTATGAGTTTCTGCTAAACAATTTCTGATACAAAGCCTGAGTGGGATAAACCTCACATGTAAATATTTATCATTTCTTAGTATTTAAAGAAGTGTCTTTGGTGAAGAAAGAAATAACAGTTTCCAGCAAAGTGAACTCTGTAAAATATTTTGTTGACAAGTAAATAAAGGAATACAAAATGTCAATGAAAATTAGCAAAGAGGTTTTGTTTTTCTGGGGCTGAAAAACATGCATGTGACTCAAGGGAATGTGACCTATACAACTGTTTATTTTGCCCCCCAAACCAAAATGTGCAAATAAAGAAAAATCTGAGGATGTCTGGTCTTCAGCTGAAAGGGAAAGGCATCTCTTCTTGCCCAGGAGGGGAAGAAGCAGTCATAAGGAGGGGATGACATGGGGACAGAGGGAGCCTCTGTGACTGAGGACTGGATTAGGCGAAAAGCAGAAATTTCCGACATGAGATATTTCACCTTTAACCTTCCGAGTCAACCCTGTTTCCGCCCTTTGTTCTACCCTGGGGTCCATCCAAATCCCTCCCACAGCCTAGGGCACAACCAAGGCATTAATGGGTGCTTTGATCAGCCCAAGGGGAGCCTTTCCCTTCTCCCCACAGGGACTGAGTTGCCTGGGGAGCCAAGCTAACATCCCTGGAGGGGCAAATGGAAACCTTTCTAGCACCCCTTGAGGAGCAGGGGGCTGTGAGCAGTAGCGGGATGTAGCGGGCTTTGCAAGCAGGTGTCAGGCACCTGATGAGAAGGAGCCAGCCTGAGTCATGGTCATAGTCATGGTCATAGTCATAGAGAACTAGGGCAGGAAAGGAGCTCCGGAGATCATGTAGATCAACCTCCTGCATGAGGCAGGATCATCCCTATCCAAACTTTTTTCATTTCACTCCCCCACACTCCCAGTTGGGCACCTGGGGTCTGTCTCAATGGTGACAGGATAAATGGGCCCTCATGACCCCCATCCTCTAACATTTGCTAAAGGAATTAATGTCCCCTCAAGGCCTGGGGTGCTGAGACCCCAACCCAGGGACCTGTGGAGGGCTGGGGCCAATGTCCCCCTGGAAGGAGCCTTTCTCAGGGGATAGGAGCCATGACCCCCATCCCCTGACATCAGTCGAGGGGAATGAGGCCCACTAAAGGCCTGAGTAACAGCGTGTGTAGAGGCCATTCTAACGTAAGTATAATACATTTTGGGTCATTTTTCCCCAGGTATTAGTTGTTTGTCATTATTAATAACAACATGTAACTAGGAAGACTTGCAAACTCTTTGTCCCGACTATTGGTCTGAGTTACCTTTATACCCAAGCTCTTTGCCTGGTGATCTGAATTGCACATTGTTAGTTTTGCTCTATGACGGATGCCTCCTGAAACCAAAACTAGCCTTCACAACAGCTGTTAGTCTGAATACTTGTGCCCCTCCGTGGTTATATGGAGCATCCACCACAGGCGCCTTTCCCCCAACCTGTCTCTGGACTCAGCTATGCGGGTGGGAGCATTTGGGGTAAGCAGAGAAAAAGAAGAAGGTCAGAGCTATTCTAGTGCTGATCACTTTAGGGGCAAGGGACACCTTTGCTAGTGCATGTGTCGCACTTAGTGCAACCGGCCCAGGATCACTGGATGTACAGCGAGACATATCGGTACTCTACTGATAATGAGTCTGGAGCAGTGACTCCGGCTGTGTCAAGTCATGCACATCCATTATGACTCCTCCGCACAAAGGTGTGAACCTTGTCTACAATAAAGCCCATCTTTGGAAGGGATTTGAAGCAGAAATGAATGAGAGGACCATTTGACTTGAAGGCAGATGGTCGCTGGTGCTCAGCTGCGAGGGGAAGGGCCCTTTGATGGGATTCCCAGCTGTGGGGTGGGCAGGACTAGGGGAAAAAAAACTGTTTCTGCTGAAGATGTCGTTTCTGGAGACAGGGCAAAATGCAATGTAAATTAACTTAGTTTCAGCCTTTTGCCATTCATCCTTCCTGTCCACCCATGCCACTAGCCGGGGCGGGGAGGGGCGGCGGAGGGGAATTTCTCTATTAGGGAAACATTTATTTTGGGATTTCCTGGCCCCCCTTCCTTTCAGGCTATTTTAAACAAAACCCTTTCCCTTTGCATCACTGAATCTTTTCATCAGAAGGGCTTCAAAACGTTCAGCGTGGGGATATTTTCTGAAGGTGATGATGGTCCCTCCCCAGTCCAGGGTGGCAGGTAGCAATTTGCCTTCCCCTTGTTGGGGGAGCAGGGGTAAGAGCAGCAGACGCAGCCCAAACTGCCAGGTCACAGGGGTGGCCATGACATCCCTGCTGGTCACAAAGCTCCCGTTTTCCTTGCTCTCTGGCTACCATCCCCTCCTTCCTTCCTGCCACTCCTTGATGCAAATATTTAACTTGAAAAAAGGAAGGTTGTTCAGGGGTCCCAGAGCAACAGGCTGTGCTCTAGTGCACCAATTGCCTTAAGGGCCAAATTCATGGTCTCAGACCTCCCCTGTCGCCATGCTTGTGCCTCACAGATGTTGCTGTTCAGTCTCTCTAACTTGCTGGGGCCTTGGCCTTCCTGGCTTCTGCCCCCTTCCTCTCACTGCGCCTTCTAGCCCAGGCCTACTGTGCTGGACCTGGCTTCTGGGCTCCAGCCCTTATCTTGGCCTCTCCTGGGATCTCTTCCACCTATGATAGACCTAGCTCAGTCCACTGGTATAAATTATAACCCAGGAATAAGCCCTCTGGTTATAGCACAAACTCCATGCCAGGTCTGAACCCAAATATCAGCTTCTTGGTTGCATTGCAGAGCTTCCCTTTACTGTGAGTCATACCTCCACAAGTCAGCAGTATTCGACTTCTATTCCCCAGGGCAGCAGAGGCAGCCAGGAGCTCCTCCTACCCTGGAGCTTGTGTCTCTGCCTCCAAGGCCAGACTGCCCTCCCCGGCTCAAGCTTTCTAACCTGCCCTGCTTTGGTTTATATGCTACCTAAGCCTTTCCCCCTGGTTGGGTGCTGCCTTTACTGGCTGCAGATGCGGCTCTTTGCTTTAACAGCCAGCTCACTGCCTTGGCAGCAGGGTTTCTGTGCTGCCTTCCCTCTTGCAGCTAGCCCTGTTCAGCTGGGATTGTAGCTGTAGCTTCTCCATTAAAGTAGCAGGAGCCCTAGACTCCAGTCTAGGAGAATAGCAGAGTGCTGGCAGCACAAGGGCTAACCTGTCAATTATCTTCCCCACCCAGGAGGAGCAGGGACCCTCAGTAGATCTGATCAGCAGCCTCCTAAGGAAGGGTCTGTAAACCTGGAGATGCAGAGGACTTCCTCAGAGATACTGAGGGATAGGGGTCCCCTGGCACCTGAACCAGACTAAGTGCAGAAGAAGCAGCGAAGGCCTTCAAAGCACGAGGAGAGCATGGAGGTGCGCAGGGCACTAGCTCCAGCTACGGGTAGGAGTACAGCTGTGGCAGAGCCAGGAAGAGGCAGGGGTGCTGAAATTATTTGGGGAGCGGAGAGACCTGAAGAGTGATGAACCTCTGGTGGCAGAGGTTGCAAACACCTCAAGCAGGTAATAGTTGGAGCTCCCTTCCAAGTGCAGGTAGCCAGGGGTGCTGGCATGGCAAGGCCTGGTCAGAATCCATGGGGCCAGAGCTGTCTACCTCTGAAAGTGCTGCTTAGGCTGCCTCCAAGGACTGAGCAACTAGAACACGAGGAACTGAGCTAAAGCAGATGCACAAACTCCTATGTCCACAGCTGCACCCACATCACATCAGCCGAATAATGGACAACTTTGCATCCCTACCTGTCATGGCAAAGTTTGCACATAGTTATAGTATAGAGTAATTCCAGACAGAGCAGCAGGGGCTGGAACAGGAGATACTGATGGTGTGACACTTGCGATTGCAGCACCAGGAAGTCTTTGAGCATGTGGCTGTGTATTTCACGCGGAAGGAGTGGGAGCTGCTGGAAGATGCAGACAAGGTGCTTTACTGGAACCAGATGCTGAAGAATTACCAAGCCCTTGTTAACCTGGGTAAAGCTCTGTTCCTTGCTTCTCCCTGGAGCTGTGAACTCTGAAGTTTGCCTTCTAGTTTTCAACAGTCTCCTCGAGAACTTTTGGCTGGTGGTTTAAACCTACTTCCTCCCCACTGCTTTCTGTAATCAGATCTCTCTTATGTTTCTTATTGATATATCCTCCTTCATTTGATCCAGCCATTTTCACTTGAGTCTCTCCCATTTGTGTAACTCTTGGTGTTTCCATATGTAGTTCCCTCCCAAAATGATCTCCCTTTTCCTTCTCAGCCTGTTCATTATAATTTCCAGTTCATTGGGGGGCGGGGTGACTAACAGCTCTTCCTTGGGGAAGTATTCTTATTTCTTCCCTCTTTTGCCTCATGCCCTGCGTGAGCATGTTTAACAATCCAAGCATGCTCAGTTCAGAGCTAGCTAAATCCCCTTTCTCCTCTGGTTACAACCCAGCAGAAGTTAATGGAAGTCGTGTCAGCTTCTGGTGCTATAACACATGGAAGTTGCATTTTCTCAACTTCTTTTCTAGTGACGTAGGTATTCACGATGGAACCTGGGTGCTTCTAATAAGGAGTCTCTGGAAGCCTCTGTCCACATTCCTTCCTCTTTATCTCTTCCATCTTTATTTCCACAGACCATAGACTCCGTCTTTGCTGTATTTACTCTGAGACCTGTGCTCTCGTACTCACTCAGCTGTTCTCAGTTTTCTTGTCGTCTTCCTAAAATCCATCTGCCTCTCAAATGACTGTGTTTAAAAAGAAGTGGGTGAGGTTCAGGGCCTAATGAAAACCAGCCTTCATTTTCAGAGAATCTCTAATACAGGGGCTTATTCTGGCTTGTGCAGAGGTTTAAGGTACTTGATTTTTATTAGGTCAGTTTGGTTTTCTGGTGCTTTTTTTCCCTTCCATTTCCCCCCAGTGGACTTCCTTGAGGAAGTGCTCAAATGCTTTTTCTAGTTTGGCAAAGACCAAATAGATCCATTCTGTATTATGGGCTTTCACAGGCTGTAAAATATCTCCTTCCTTCTTTTCTCTATGTCCATGACTCCCATGAACTTTGTTTTAAACCCTGTGGTGTTTACCAACCTGTGTACTCGTCTTCCATTCTAGTATGATTGGATGGGATCGTGGCTTTAGTTGTGCTCTGTTGATGAATTTCTCTCTCTCTCCCCCAGAATAAAGCTTTGTCAGCCCTCTCATGGATTCGGTTCACTGTCATGAGTCCTCACTTGAAATCTTCACTGAGAGTAAACTCATTTCCACTCCTTTTGCCATGATAAGATGAATGTTATCCATCCATAAGCACGTCAAATGTCTCTTAATTTTCCTACCTTGAAAACAGAAAAAGCTTTATGTTTCTGCTTCTAGTTCATCACAGATAACTGCATCTCCACCCCTGTCTCTGGTGACTGTGAGTTTCATACCCTTTTTATACCTCAGAGTAGTTGGTGCTTTGTGTCCTGTGACCTATCCTTTCACTACCTGGGTGGCAAGGACTGTAATCTATTAAAGGCTTCTCCCTGCAGTGCCTTTTCTTTCATCCTAAATGTCCACTTTCCCCTTTTCCTTCAAGGCCCTAACAGAATCCTTGAGTTCCTCGGATCCGTTCCCCACATCCTGGTTGGTCATTCTGCATCCAGTATCGTCACAAACACTCTAACTATTGCCCTTCACAGGATATCGAGGTCCCACACCTGACTTAATATGCTGCATCCAGCAAGGATGGGTAGAGCTCCGAGTTGGTGATGAGGAAGACTGTGGGGAAATGTCAAGGTTGGAGAACCTGCTGTCAGGTGAGTTGTGCCTGTCCCCTCCACCCAACTGCCCTCTCAGAAATGCTCCATGCTCAGGGACAAGGGGCCTGGAAACTACCCTGTGCTGCTATTCCCAGGTGTTGACCTCAAATAGCTTATGCTGCAATGTATCCAGGCAGGTGGTGTTCCCATTGCCCAAAATTCAAAGTTATGGAGACAAGCAACTGTTCCTTTCTTCTACCCCTAATTAAAGCTGTTAGGGGACAATTCAGTTTGGTGTCTTGATTTTTAGGCACAGACTTGGTTTCCCTGGGGTACCATGATTTTTAAATTTCGGTTTTCACTTAGCCACGTATGAGTTGATTCCCCAGTCCAAGGTCACCTTATCCCTATAAAACCCTCTCCCAGGGTATGTGTGGTAGTTCCCCATGGAAGTCAGCATGGTCGACAGAAGTTCTATGTGGCCATTATTGTTGGACAAGAGAGGCTGGGGCTCTCCCTGGTTTCTCCTGGTGAGGTGGATCTGGAACCCGGAAAGCATTTAATTATCGTCTTGGGCTTCATTCAATGGCTCTGTGGGGCATCATTTCCCCCTAGACGCAGCCATGCTGTATGATACATCAGTCCTTAAAGAGCTTTTTAATTTGTTTAAGCAAATGCCTCTGGTCTCATCTGCAGCCTGTCAGAGCATGAAGCTGTTCAGGTACTATCCGGATGGACACACTCTGTATGGCATTTTCTCTCAGCAGGGTCTGAGGTGATGGGGCTGACAGCTGGGACAGAAACCCTGAGAATATGGTTCTACCGACCAGGGAGCATTAGCATGGCACATGGACCTGCTTCTTCCTCCTACCCAGCACTTGGGGTTTGGGAAGGAAGACCTTGTTTTCTTAAGGAAATGCAAGTGCCAGGGTCCAGTCCGTCTCTGAAGCCCATCCCAGCAGAAGGAATCGCAGTGTTTGACCTTTGCCAGCAGGGCAGGCACTAATCCGGAGTTTCTCTTCTCCGCACAGGAGGTGCTTGGCTGCTGAACAGAGTGGAGGAGCAGCCTTCTGAGGAAGGGCCCTCAAACCTGGAGCCGCCATGCACTTCCCTAGGGAGTTTGGGTGAGATGGACTCCCTGAGACCTGAGAAGGCGCAATGGCACAAGAGTCAAGGGAGACCCCAAAAGCAGAAGAACATAGCAGTGAACCAGGTACCATCTCCAGTTGGATGTGAGAGTGTAGAAGGGACAGAACCCATAAAGAGCCCTGGGCGCAAGGAAAAATGTGTGGAGCTGAGAGACCTGCAGAGCCGTAGGCCATAGTTCCACTGGAGAGAGACACTCATTCAAACCAAGTTAGTGGGGAGGGCTTCAGAGGGAAGCACGGGGGGAGAGCGCGCCCTTGCCCTGAGTACCGGAAAAGTTTTAACTGCCCTGCACTTTCCTGGTTTTGCACAAAATAAAGCCCGCTGGGGAAAAAGCCCCACACAGGTGCTAAGTGTTGCGCGGGACAAGCTTCATTTGCCTCTTGACCCTGGCTGTTCGCAACAATCACCAGCGTGCCCCAAGGGATACAAGGTCCAGCAGCCACAAACTCCTCCAAGACCATTTTAAGCTGGACATGAGAAAAAACATCTTTACTATGCGAGCCCCCAAGGCCTAGAATACACTTCCTCCAGAGGTGGTGCAAACACCTACTCTGGACTCTTTAAGAAATGTTTAGACACTATCTTACTGGGATCTTTTGACCCTAGCTGACTTCCTGCCCCTGGGACAGGGGGCTGGACTTGATGATCTTCCAAGGTCCCTTCTAACCCTAATGCCTATGAAATCTATTAAATGATTTCCATTCTAGAGAGTGCCCCCACCACTTCCCCAAATGGGGGAAGAGCTTTTTGTGTCGGTCAGACCTGGTCAAGTCTGTGCACAAAGAGAAGCATCAGTATCTCTGTGTTGTGTAGTAAGTCTTTCACCCTGTTTTTCTTTCTGGTTTAGCACCAGCTCATTCACTTTGAGAGGAAGGCATACCGCTGCAGCAAGTGCAGGAAGAACTTCATCTGCTGGCAAGATCTTTTCCCAGCATGTGTGTGTGCAGAAGGGGGAGCAGCTATACCAGTGTGCCAAGTGTGGAAAGAGCTTCAGGCAGCCCTCCAGCCTGTCCAGGCACAGGCATGTGCACATCAGGGAGAAGCCACATCCATGCTCTGAATGTGGTAAGAGCTTCACTCCGTCCTTGGTGTTGCCCAACACAAGCTTATCCACACAGGGAAGAAGCCACATCAGTGCTCTAACTGTGGGAAGGGCTTTTCTGGCTCTTCCCACTTGACCCGGCACCAGCATATCCACACAAGAGAGAAGCCACATAAATGCCCTATGTGTGGGAAAAGCTTCACTCAATCCTGCCACCTGACATGGCGCCAGCTTATCCACATGGAGGAGAAGCCACATGGGTGCTCTGTGTGTGGGAGGGGGTTCAGGCAGCCCTCCAGCTTGGCTAAACGCAGTTGCATCCAGACAGGGGAGAAGCCATATCAGTGTCCTGAGTGTGGCAAGAGCTTCAGCCGCTCCTCCAGCCTGGCCCGGCATCGTTATATCCATACAAGGAAGAATGTACATCAGTGCCTTAAATGTGGAAGAAGCTTCACTTGCTTTTCCCACCTGGCCCAGCACCAGCTTATACACACAGGGGAAAAACCACGTTGGTGCCCTGAGTGTGGGAAGTGCTTCAGTCAGTCCTACAACGTATCCCATCACCAGCGCATCCACACAAGGAAAAAGCCACATGGGTGCTCAGAGTGTGGGAAGAGCTTCTTCCTGTTTTCACGCCTGGCCCTGCGTCAGCGCAACCACACAGGGGAGAAGCCACATCGGTGCCCTGACTGCCCTCCCACCTGGCCCAGCACCAGTGCGTCCACACAGGAGAAAGGCCATATCAGTGCTGTGTGTGTAGAAACAGCTTCACCCATTCCTCGCACCAGCTCATATATGTGGGGGACAAGCCACATCCGTGTTGCAAATGTGGCAAGAGCTTTAGCCACTCCTGCAGCCTGTCCCAGCACCAGCTTATGCACACAGGGGAGAAACCACATCAGTGCTCTGTATGTGAGAATAGCCTCACCCTAGTTGCCCACCTGGCCCAGCACCGGCACATCCACACACGAGAGCATACATTCTGCCAGCAGTGCAGGATGGGCTTGTCGATATCTACCTGCTCGGCACTCACTAGTAGCTGCATTCAGGCAAGCAGCCTTAAGCTGATGGGCTGCAGGAAGAATTCACCCAGCCTTTGGCCCTTGTAGGGCACTGCAGAACCCACAGGAGCCACAGACTGGCCCCCAAAGCTTAATTTGAGGAGGAGGGGCCAAGAGGAAACAGCTCACGCTGAGGCCAGCCCAGATGGTGGGGTAACTTGAGGAGACTCTTTGTATCAGTCTTGGAGCCTGTGCCTTCCCTATCGTTCTCCTAAAAATAGTCAGTGTTCCCAAGGATAGAAGTGCTTTCACAATAGCATGCCCTTTCCAAAACAACTAGCTTTAAATGACACCCAGGGACTGTTTTGGTTTTTTTTTGCTGCCTCCCAGCTTCGTCCGGCACGCTGCTGGGGCACTCTGCCTGGGTGCTGGCCTCTCTGGTGGCGGGCAGGCTAGCCTGGGTCCCCATATCCATTTTCTGGGAGAGGAATCTGCTCCTGATTGCACAAGAAGTAACTGGTTAGAGATGGATCATGGACAGAATACGATGTAGTTTAATAAAGTCAAGTGCTAAGTGCTGCACCTACGGAGAAAGAGTCACCGTCACATTTACAACCTGGGAGATGACTTTCTAAGCAGCACAGCAGCAGAATGGGATCTTGGAATCATAGTTGACACCAAGATGAACTTGAGTTGTCAGTGTGACAAAGTGATAAGTAAAGCTAACCACAGTCTATCATGAATTTACCAGGTGCATCACAAACAGGTAGAGAAAGGTGATACTTTCCCTATATGCGGCGTTTGTAAGGGTGCAGCTGGAAAACGATGTCCAGTTTTGGATGCCGCATTTCAAGAGGGATGTGGATAACCTTGAGAGGGTCCAGTGGCCACTCATATAGTTCACGGCCTGCAGGTAAGGTCCTACAGAGACTAAGGGACTTGGATGTCTTCAGCCTCTGCAAGAGAAGGCTAGCCGTCTACACGTTCATCAGAAGGTGGCAGGGGGTGGTATGAAATAGGAGATCCTGTATTTACCAGGGTACTTGTGATAAGAGAAGTAATGGCCACAAACTGACAGAAAGCAGGTTTACATTAGATATAGGGAAGAACTTCTTTATGGAAAACATAAGAAGCTCTCCCACCCGCCTCTTGGGGCTTCATACAGCCCGGGGCCAATCCCTTCTTAAGACGTGGCCTCATGCTGCTTGAGCACAGCATCCAGGGGCAGACATGAAGTGGGACTGACAGATGAGAAAGCTGCATTTTTTCGGGCACTGGTACCCTGAGGGATGGGCATCACAGGTCATCCTGACCTGCCTGGACACAGAAGAGGCCCTGATCATCACCCAGGTCCCACCCAGCTCTGATCCCAGGCTCACAAACTAACACTACAAAAGGCACCATACCTCTCCCTGTGTCCTGGTCGTTGCTGACATTGGCCAACTTTTGCTTGGGTTTTTGCATCTGTCATGGGCATGGGTTCGGTCTGGCACCCCATCTCCAATAGGAAGAGGGCCTTGGTCTGGGTGCTGGTTTGTTCATGCCCAGGGCCCTCTGCCTGGGTGCTGGCCTCTGCATGCAGGGGCAGGTTGGTTTGGGTCCACTTGTCCTCGTGGGACACTGTCTCCATTTCTTGGTGGGGGCTAATGCTCCTGGTTGCACAGAAAGGAACTGGTCAGAAATGGGTCCTGGACTGAATTCATCCCCAGCAGCACCGGAGAAGGAAGGACTCTCTTACATGCAAACAGCACCACTTGCAACACGCCTGGCCCAGGGCCCACAAGCTACCCAGAACAGCCTCGCACCTCACCCTCCCTACCCAAGCTACTTGTGATCCGATTAGATATTTAGAGAACAGTATTCCAGATGCGTGTTCAAACGGCTACCTCAGCCACCCGGGTTTGCTCTATGGGATTCCTTTGATATTCCTC
>JAGPOW010003493.1:0-50216 GCA_030014935.1 Caiman crocodilus | reverse complement strand
GCGACCCGCGCGCACGGTCGCCCCGGCGGGGGGGGCCCGCGGGCCCGGCACGCCGGGGACGGGTACCATGGCCGCCCGGGGGGGGGGCAGTCGGGCAGGGGGGGCCAGTGGGGAGCAGTGTATGGGGAGCAGTGGGGAAGTAATGGGATATAGGGATAGTGGGGCATAAGAGGATAGGGAACAGTGGGGCATGGAGGGGTATGAGAGGGCCCAGTGCGGGGGCAGTGGGGTATGAGGGCTAGTGAGTTGGGGGCAGATGCGGGGGAGGTCAGTGAGGCATGGGAAGTAGTTGGGGAGTCAGTGGGGCATAATGGGCAAGGCTCAGCAGGAAAGGCCTGATGCTCTGAGCCTGACCCTGATGCCCCGCTTTGCTCCTCTATTCCTATGGCTGCAGGGGAGGAACCGGTGCGGCGCCACCGCAAGGGCCCAGCGCCTAAGATGCTGGGCACAGAGCGGTGCAGTGTATGCGGGGACAAAGCCTCAGGTTTCCACTACAATGTGCTGAGCTGTGAGGGCTGCAAGGGCTTCTTTCGCCGCAGTGTCATCAAGGGGGCACAGTATGCTTGCCGTGGTGCTGGCCAATGCCACATGGACCCCTACATGCGCCGCAAATGCCAACTGTGTCGCCTTCGCAAGTGCCGCCAGGCTGGCATGCGAGAGCAGTGTGAGTGTTTGGTGTCATGGGCTGGGGGCAGGCTGGGAACCTGGGGGAGCTCTGGGGTAGCCAGGTAGGGTGGGGGACGGGGCAGAGTGGTCACAGGCTCGCAATGTGAACAGTGGAAGCCAGGCCCCATGAGGGCCTGAGGGCACAGGTTCGCAGGCACCAGTCAGGTGCATCATGCATCAGGAGTGGTACTGGTGGCTGGCAGGCAGTAAACCAGGCCATGGGCCCAAGAAGGCTTGTGAGGACTTGGGGATCAGAGGCATGAGGGCATCAGGGGAACAGACTGTGTGGATTGGGGGACCAGCAAGGGCTGATGGAGGGCATTGAGGGTCTAGCTAGCATGTGCAAGTGGTGTGAATCACGTGCTGGGGCAGGGAGGGGGGCAGTGTGTGTCATGGGCTGTGGCTAGGGAGGGTGCCAGGGGGTGGGAGCTGGTTGGCTTGTGTGTGATGGGGTGGGGAGGCAGGGGCAAAAGGAGAGGGAGCGGTGTGGGGGGTCCCAGGGTGTATGGGGAGGGGGCATGGTGGGGCAGCCAGCTTGTCTGGCAGTGTGGAGCAACTAGGAGCCTGGGATCAGGCTGGGCAGGGGGTGGAGGATCTGGGGCACCAGCAGGGGAGTGTTGTGTTCTGCTTTGGAGAGGGCTGAAGTGGGGTAGAGAGGGGCAGGGGTCCCCTCCAGTGCCTGTACCCCAATGACCCTGTTGCATGGCAGATGTCCTGTCAGAGGAGCAGCTACGGAAGAAGAAGCTGAGCCGGCAGCAGCAGCAAGAGGGGTGTGGGGCGGGTGAGATGCCCCGGGTGCCCCTGCTGCTCCCAGACCCTGTGCTGGGGCTGCCTGAGCCTGCCCAGCTCACACAGCAGCAGGAGCGCATGATCCAGCAGCTGGTGGCAGCTCAGCAGCAGTGCAACAAGCGCTCCTTCAGTGATCAGCCCAAGGTCACGGTGAGTGGCCTTGGCAGCTCTGGGCACTGCAGATCTCTCCAGCTCTGGGCACCAAAGCCCCCCCCCCCCGGCACACTGGCAAGGCATAGACATCACTAAGCATCAGAGCTTTCCCTCCCCCAGTGCCAGGGAGGGTACAGGTGCCTGGTGCCACAGGACAGAAGTACCATGTCTTGCCCTTTTTTCCCCCATGGCTTGGGCATTTGTTGTAAAGGTGGTGGGACACCCTAGCCCTGGGCTACCCCATAGCAGGCACCCCTTGGTGCCAGAGGGTGGCATATGCCGCATGGATCCCCCAGTGTGCGGAGGTGGTAGCTTCTGGGTACCCCAGCTCCTTTCTAAAGGATGGTGCTGGTCCATGGGGGCTGGGCATGGAGGTGCCGCATCTCACCCCAACTTGCACTGTGCCTACCTGCAGCCGTGGCCCCTGGGCAGTGATCCCAACAGCCGGGAAGCCCGGCAGCAGCGCTTTGCCCATTTCACCGAGCTGGCCATCATCTCCGTGCAAGAGATTGTTGACTTCGCCAAGCAGGTGCCTGGCTTCCTGCAGCTGGCTCGTGAGGACCAGATCGCCCTGCTCAAGGCCTCCACCATTGAGGTAGTTCTGGGTTCCAGGTTTTCCATAGGACATGGAAAACTTAGGGAGGGTCCAAAGGCAGGTAACCAAGGTGATAAAGGGCTTGGAAGGCAAGTCACAGGAGGAGAGGCTGAAGGAGCTAGGCATGTTCAGTTCGAGGAAAAGACTCTTAAGAGGGGGCATGATAGCACGTTTCACATATTTGAAAGGCTTCCATAAATGAGAGCGAGAACATCTTTCTCTTATTGCAGAGAGAAGGAAGAGGACCAATGGTCTGAAGTTGCAGTAAAGTAGGTTTAAGTTGGATATGAGGAAAAAATTCACTATGGGAGCTGTGAGGCAGCAAACTAGACTGCTTAGGGGAACTGTGCACTCTGCATCACTGGAGGGGTTCAAGAAAAGGTTGGATGGGCATTGGTCAGGGGTGACCTAGGTGTAGCTATGCCTGAGTTCTACCATGGGGGTTTCCAAGGCTTCTGTGTTTTGCTGGTTGTCCCTTTCTGCTACAGGTGTCAGGGTTTTTTCAAGTCTCTCTTAAAAGTCATTGGGTGTTGGTTGCAGCCAAGGCTGGGGATTGGGACTGGGCTGTGTCAGTGCATCTGCTGGGATCAAAGCTGGAGGTTTCTGCCTAAAGGGTCTTGCCTCTGGTCTAATCCTGAGCACAATCACCATATTTGAGGTCAGGAAGGAATTTTACCCTGGTCAGATGGATAATGATGTGGGGTGTTTTGACTTCTGTAGTGGGGACATGGCTTCTACCTGGGATCTCTTGAGCATATATTAACAACCTTTTAGAGAAGCAGGATGTTGGCTGCTGTGGTCCTCCTGCTTTACCAGTGCCAGGTTTGGGTGTTATGACTTGTGTCAGGGTTGACGGTAGCTTTGTTAAGAGTTCAGAGGGTGGATTTGTAGAGGATGGTCTGGATAAGACCGATCCTGCTTCAGGCAGGGGGTTGAGCTAGATGACTCCTGGAGGTCCCTTATGTCCTGACTTCTCTATGAGTTCTATGAGGTGCATCACTGCGGGGGAGGGAGGGAGGGACCGACAGTGGAGGCTGTGTTGAGGGCAAGGGCACAGGGCCATGTTGAGTGGGCTCTTCACAGCTTGCTTGCCCAGGTCATGCATGTTGGTGCCTGCCAGGGTGAGGGTTGTTCATGGCCATGCAGTAAATGGCAGATGCTGTGGCCCCATGGTGGAGGGGGATCTCATGCCCACCCTGTTCCCCCCAGATCATGTTGCTGGAGACAGCACGGCGCTACAACCATGAGACAGAAAGCATCACCTTCCTGAAAGACTTCACATACAGCAAGGACGACTTCCACCGCGCGGGTATGCAGTGGCAGGGGTCCTGGCACAGGGCCCATGGAGGAGCTAGGGGGTTGTACAGGGTAGTGCAGCAGGCAGGGGATGGGGATCAGGGTAGCTCTCGGGGTATGAATGGGGAGGTAATAGGGGCTGGGGTGCTAGGGGCTCAGAGGAGGCCTCTGGGGGGAGCTCTTGAAGGACTGTTGGGTTTTCAATCTATGTCCTGCAGGGTGAAGGAGGAAACTATCAATCCCAACTTGGAGGGCCATGGGGATGGCTCCTAGGGGGTTGGGATTTCAGGGAGGTCTGGTGGGATATGGGGGGTCCCAGCAAGGCAAGGGGATTTCCAATGAGATTTGAGTTTCAGGGGGGTCTTGGTGGGATATGGGGGTTTTCAGTGGGGTGAAGGATTGGACTAGTGGGATTTGGGGGCAGGGGGGAGGTCTCAGCAAGGCATGGGGATTTCTGGTGGGGTATGAAGGCTCGGGGGTCCTGGTAAGTTGGAGAGTTTCTCACCAATGGGGTTGGAAGATTCCTGGTAAAGGATATGGGCATCTCAGTGGGGTTTGGGGGGTTCCCTAGTAATGCATGTGGGGGGTCTCAGTGGATTCAGGGGTTCTGGTGTGTGGGGACATCCCAGCACTGCAGGGGGCATTCTCAGCAGGGTCTGGGGGTCCTGGTGGGGCATGGGCCCCCCAGGTCCCACTGAGGCCTGGCGCCTCACAGGTCTGCAGGTGGAGTTCATCAACCCTATCTTTGAGTTCTCGCGGGGCATGCGAGGGCTGCAGCTGGATGATGCCGAGTATGCCTTGCTCATCGCCATTGACCTGTTCTCGGGTGACCGGCCTGGTGTGCAGCACCGTGCCCAGGTGGAGGCACTGCAGCTGCCCTACGTTGAAGCCCTGCGTGCCTACACCCGCATCCAGCGGCCCCAGGTAAGGTAGGGCCCCCATTGCATCCTGACAGCCAGGGGCAGACAGGGGCTGGTGACTCTTGGCCTAGACCCTCCTCTTAGCCTGCCCTGGACTGGATGATGCTCCTCTACAGATGGGGGGTAAGGAGCCATGTTGGTGGCAGGGCTGGTACTGCCCCATCTGACCACAGCTTCCAAGCCTTTAACTCATGTACTCCACATGCTGTGGGGCACAGAAGGCAGAAGCATCACTAGGATACAGGGGACGGTGGATAGATCCAGGCATGGGGGTAGGAGTGTAGGGGCAGCTTTCAGGGGGTTGGCTCTGACACCCCCTGTCTCTTGCCCAGGACCGACTGATGTTTCCCCGCATGCTGCTGAAGCTGGTGGCCTTGCGTACATTGAGCAGTGTGCACTCAGAGCAGGTCTTTGCCCTCCGCCTGCAGGACAAGAAGCTGCCACCACTGCTCTCTGAGATCTGGGATGTCCATGAGTAGGCATGCAAGGCATGGGGGGGGCAGGACTGAGGGGCTCCCCCCACACATGGCCAGACCCCCCTCCCTCCACTCTGATGGACCAATGCCAGAACCCAGCAAGGGGCAAGCCCTCCTGCACCCTGGACTAGCCATGTGATGCTGTGCCTGGCTGGACAATGGATCAGGACCCCCACCCCCTGCCTGGCCCAGTAGGAGGCAGCCTCAGGACAGTGGGAGTCTCCCAGGGCTGGGGAACATCTCTGCCCCCCAGCTTACGAGCCTCAAAGACTTGTCCTCTCCCCACCCATGGAGAGTCCCTCCCCCATGAAAGGGGGTGTGGGGTGGAGGTGACCCCTGGGTAGCAGAAGGAGGGCAGAGGGGCAGGCCCCAGTCCTCTGCTGCCACTGGAAGAACTTGGGGAGGGGGAACAAGGACAGTGCTACCCCCCATTCCTGCTGTTATGGTGATGTGTATGGACTGAGAATGCTTCCCCCGCTGGCGTCGGGGGAGGGGGGCGGGCAGGCCGGGGGCCACACACACACACACACACACACACACACACACACACACACACACACACACACACACACACACACACACACACACACACACACACACACACACACACCTGGGTTCTATTCCAGCATTGGTGGGGGGCAGCTGGGGTCTGGTGGGGTTAGAGGAGGGTGGCCCAGGACTCCTGCGTTCTATCCCAGCTCTGGGAAGAGAGGGAGGTTGGGTGGGTTGGAGAAAGTGTGGTCCTGGGAAACAGGACACTTGGCTTGCAGTCCAGCCCTGGCACGGGGGCATGTGGGCTGGGAACCAGGATGTGTCTGGGTTCTCTCCAGCTCTGGGAGGGGACTCATGGTGGAGAATCAGAATAGATATGGCCAGAACAGAATCCCAGGCCCCCCTACCCCAGATATGGCTCTTGCCAAAGGCTTGTGGGAAAACCCACCAGGTTCTGGGAAATCAGGGGAATTCCAGCTGCTCATGCTGGCCGCTAGGGGGCCCCCCCAGGCCATGCATCAGCCGTGAGCACCCCGCTTCCCTCACCCTCTCGCCTATCTGGGCAGGCAGTGGATGCAGAAACTCCTACACAGCCTACAGGCCAGCAGGGGGCACTGTGGAGAGCAGGGCAGGGAGGTCGGCGGGGGGAGGGCTGGGGCAGCTGTATTCCGCCCCCCCACATCCCCAGCTCTACAGGAGGGGATTCCCAGCCTTGGGGCAGGAAATCCCAGGAAGGGCTGGGAGTGGCAGGAATATATTACCACCACCCCCAAGCAGGGCAGGAAGCCAGGCTGGGCCTGTGAGTGGCCCCTTTCCACACCCCACGAGACCTGGGGCTTTCCAGCCTCCTTGAGACTTCATGGGGTCTTCTAGCCCGGCATCGGCGTGGGGGATGCGGGATGGGAGCCAGGACGCCTAGCTTCTAGCCCAACTCTGGCAAGGGAGGGTGGAGATGGGGGGCCAGGACACCTGAGTTGTCTCCTGACCGTAGCCTGGCCGTGGTCTGGTGGATTAGAGGTGGGGCTTGAGAAGCATTGGCAGGCAGGACGCCTGGGTTCTCTGTATGCTGAGGGAAGTTTGCGGGGGGTGACCCCCCTCCGCTCTACAGGCACGGGTGCAGTGCAGTGCAGCGGTGCGTAAGTCAAGGACAAGGCATTCTGGGAGCTGACCCCGCCCCCCCCCATTGGGAGTCTCCTGATCTTCCCTTCACTTTGCCACACTCAACATGGCGTCGCAGGAACGCATCTAATTGCGCATGCACTCTGCGATCCTGGCTGCCCCACTGAAGGTCCAGGCTTCTGGGATCCCCATTGCGCATGTGCTGCTCTCCATAAGGTGACGCTTGTGGCTCAACGTGGCACATGCGCAGTATCATGGACCCAGAAGCCAGATCCCAGGTAGTGTATCAACTTACTGCGCATGCGTCTGTGCCCGGCCGACCGCAACTTTCACACCACACTCCCAGTATCACTGTGCTCAAGTACCCCGCCCTAGGCCTTCCGCCACGCTCAAGATGGCGATTTGAAGTCACGATGGGAACACGTGTGTGCGGCGTCCAATGGGAGGGGAGTTGGTATGGGAACCGAGGGGTGGGACCACACTGGGCTCCGCCTCCTTTTGGATTGGCGGGAGAGTCGGAGCTGGAGCTGGAGCTGGGGTGTAAGTGGGGCTGGGGGGGTAATTGGAATGAGAGGGGGTCCCGGGGGGGAGGCTTTAGCTGGGGTGGGATGCCCTATGGGGGCCCCTGTTGGGCGGGCAGTAGCTGGGTGTGGGGTCCCTGGGGTGGGGGATGCTATGGAGGGTCCTTGTTGAGGGGGTGCTAGCAGTGGACGGGGTTCTTGTGGGAGATCCCTGGTGGGGGGGTCCCTGGTAGGGGGGCAATAGCTGGGGATGGGATCCCTGGGGTGGGGAGCCCTATGCGAGGGTCCCTGGGATGGGAATACTCTTTGGAGGGGCTCCTTTGGGGGAGGCTTTCTGGGGGGTTCCTGGGAGGAAGGCTGTAGCTGGGGCTGGGGTCCTTGGTTTGGGGAAGCTATGGGGAAGCTCCTTGCGAGGAGACTCCCTGGGGGTTCCTGGGGGACAGGCACTGGCTGGGGTTGGGGAGTCTGTCTGGGGAGGGGGTCCTTGAGGTGGGGGACTCTATGGGAGGTTTTGGGCAGGCAGAGCTGGGGATGGGGCCCAGGGTGTTCTTATGGGGCAAAGGAGGTAGGTGACTGTGGGGGCGGTTGTACCCCATGGTTGCTGGGAGGCACGTGTGTGCCTGTAACAGAGTGGGAGCTTCCTAGCTGGAAGGTGGGAGCCTGCCTGCAGGCTTTAGGGCCTAGGCTACCCTGGAGGTGGGGGGACTGGACCTCAGGTGCCAAGGGGATCATAGTTCTTGTGACGTGTGCTGGGCTTCATAGAGGAGGCTATGTGGCTGGTCTCTCCCTAGGTTGGAAAGCATACAGTGGATGCACAAATGCAGTGGAATTGGCTTATACCAGGGCTGGCCAACAAGTGGCATGGGCAATCCGTGTGTGTGGCACATGGCAGATTGGGGAGGGGGCAGGGAACACAGCAGCAGGCAGGGTAGAGAGCAGGCAGCAGACTGGGCATGGGAAGGGGCTTGGCCTGGCACTCGGGCAGGGTGCAGGGCTAATTTGTGGCACGCCTCCCCAGAATGTTGGCCCCCACACCAGACATCATTGCATCAGCCCTTCCAGAGGAAATGTACTTTAAGAACCTCACAGACTCCTTTTTTCTTTGCATACCTTGCAGCATCTTTTCCAGTGATCCGTTCAGATGATGTCTTGTGCCTGGTGCTAGAGCTAGCACAAGCCCATGCATATTTTGGCTGCTGTGCCAGGCAGCGGGTCTGTAGGGAAGTGCAGCCTTGCTTTCCATCTTGGCTGTAGAGGCAGAAATAAAAATGGCTCTGCAAGGGTTATCTGTTCCTGGCATGAGGAATTAGCACGTGTTGGAGTCATGTAGGGCAGTAGACACCAACCTTGTGGGCAGACGTGCTTCAAATTAGCCCTGCACCCTCCCCTGCCCAATCTGCTACTCTGCTTTCTGCTCCCTGCCGTGTTCTCTCACTCTGATCTAATGCTTTGCCTTCTGCTTCCTGGCCCATGGTCCCCATCTGGTGTGCTGCTGTGCCTTCTCCCTGTCCACTTTTTGTCTCTCTTTTCTGTTTCCTTCCTTGTGTTCACTGCCTGATCTTTTACTCTGCTTTCTGCTCTCTGCCCTGCACCCACTGTCTGATCTATTGCCCTACTTCTTCCTACTCAACCTGCAGCTGTATTCCTTGCTCCCATCTTGACCTGTTGTGTGCCACAGGTTGAGGCTTTCCTGTGTCATTTGTGTCATCCATCCTTCAGGTTGTTCCCCCCACCCCCCCATATGGATGATTGGCATTAGAAGAAAAAGTTGAGGATGGACCCAGGTGTTTTTTTTGGATGCAGCCCTGTTTATTTACAAGGAACATACAAAGAATCCCTTCTCTTTGAAACACTGCACTCAGTGCGCAACAGAAGTGTTTTCTTTGCTCATGATTCAGTCTCTTCCAGGCATTCTAAACCCAATTTGGCCTTCTGCTTTTGCCCTCAGATCCACCATGGAGGCCAAGCGGAAGGTATCCCCAGTGGGGCCTGGCCCAGAGGACCGCTCACAGTGGAAGCGGCCACGAGGGGGTGACTGGGAAGATGAGAACCCCTCACAGTTTGAGGAGGCACTGGCCTACCTGGATGAGGTGGAGAGCGAGATGACTCTGGAGATGAAGGAGTCATCTCAGTTGCTTGATGTCATGGCCATTGGTGAGGCAATCCCCTCCAGCCTCCCTCAGGGGCTGATGCCAGGGCCCAGTTAAGGGGCTGTGGAGTGGTGAACTGTTGGCTTATGAGGCAGGGGTTGAGGGGTGCAGCACCAGGAGGGAGGAGGAGGAGGGGATGGGGCTCTAACATTGAACTTTAATCTCCTCCTTCAAGGGAGTCTGTTCTCCTCTGTGCTGAACCCCAAGTGGCAGCGCCCAGCACCCCCTGGGATCGACCTTGTAGTTGATGCACTCTGCTTCCAGCAGGTGGAGCTGGATTATTATGTGGGTGAGCATGCCCAGAGCAACTCCATAGACTGAGTTTGGGGGCCTTTGGGAGGGGAGTAGGGCTCAATGGTCAGAGCAGGTGGGTGGGGAGCCAGGGCTCTGGGGTTTGATTTCGGCTCTGGGTGGTGAGTGGTTAGGTGGTAAAGGTGAGGAGCCGGGACACCTGGGTTCTCTTGCTAGCTTGGCAGTCCCATCCCAACTTCAAAAGAGCATGGCCTAATCTTCCCTGTTCTCCCAAACCCTTGGAGGTTACTGTGTTCTGGGGAAGGGCTGGAGTCTGAGATTTATCCCTCCAGCTATTTCCATTCCCACATCTTGGGGGCTTTGTCTGATTAATCTGTAACCCCTTCCCTCCTCTCCCGACATAGGGACCCCCCCTGGCCTTATCCGTGTCCTGGGGTGAGCAGGGGCTTTTACAAAGCACAATGGCCCAGTGTGTCCCTATCCCAGGGGAGGGCTGGACACACAGGTTGGAGTTCCCCAGGGAAAGTTCCCAGTCAGCTGGGATGTGGGGGCAGGGTGCCTCATGTAAGGTTGGGGAAGGATACCTGGCTGCCTCTCCATGCCCCACCCCCTCCTTTGGAAGGAAGGGGGCATTGATCTCTGCCTGACTTTCTCTCTGCAGGCTCTCCATTTCCTGGGATGCCAGGTGCCACACAGGGCCCAGTGCCTGTGCTCCGTATGTTTGGTGTCACTAAGGCTGGCAACAGTGTATGTTGCCACATCCATGGTTTTGCCCCCAACTTCTTTGTGCCGGCACCCCGTGGTGCGTGCTGCTGCCCCCCCCCCCCCCCCCCGAGCAGGAGTGGAGAGGGTGGAGACAGCAGTGCTGTCTTTGCATAAGCAACCTCCCCCATCCCCTGTCTGTCCCCAACACTTCCTGGTCTGTGCCCCCAGGCTTCCAGGCCCAGCACCTGGGTGAGTTCCAGCGGGAGCTGAACGGGGCTGTGCTGCGGGATATGCGCTCCAACAAGGATGGGCTGAGCCAGGCTGTGTTGGCTGTGGAGCTGTGCAGCAAGGAGAGTGCGTGTCCCCCACACCCTAGCCTTCTTCCCTTTGCTGGACCAGTCCCGTGTCAGGAAATGATTTCCCTGCTCCTACACATGTGCACACACGCCCCTACCCACCTCCTTGGAGCATTCCCCACAGCATTCACCCTGTCTCCATGTGGGTGGGGGTTGGGGTTGTACAGCTCCGAGGGATGCTCCATAGGAAACCAGTGGGTACCCCTGGTTATCCCTCGCCATTCACCCCACTGTGTTTGGGATTTCCCACCCCACTTGCTGCTGCTGCAAGGGGATGCTCTGATCTAAGGGATTTTGGTGTGGGGGTAAGAGTGGAGTCCCCTCAAGATGGGCGAGTTAAGTTCTATGTGAAGGGGTGGTCAGAACCACCCATAAGGCTCCAGTACCCTAGGCTGGGTCCTGACTGTTCCCCACCCCCTTCCCCATCAGGCATGTATGGGTACCACGGGCAACGGCTCATGCCCTTTCTGAAGGTAGTGATGGCTCTTCCCCGGCTCATCGCCCCTGCCAAGCGGCTGCTGGAGCAGGGCCTGCGCTGCGGGACCCTCGGTCTACATGGCTTCCAGGCCTATGAGGCCAACATCGACTTTGAGATCAGGTAGGCAACTCTAGCTTTTTTTTGGGACTCTGCCAGGTACCCCTGCCCCACAAGAACCCTGCCTCTTAGTTGCTCCCCCACATGAGTCCCCCCCACCCCAGCCCAAATCAGTTGAAGTCCTAGCTACTTTCCTGATTTGGCCCCCCTAGGTCCCCACCCCTCTACCTTCCTCTTCCATGAGCGCCACATCCCCTATAAGCCTTACCTCTTCTGCTTTTCCCAGCCCCCTGTTTGCTGCCCCCCCAGCTGCTTTTCCTTCCCCTGTCATACTGGGGACCTGATATACTCCAGTATACCCTGCTGCCCTCTGTTCATCCCATCTCTCTGCTAGACCACCCCACAACCCCCACCAGCAGTTCTACATATTGAATCTCTTCCCCAGCCCCTGTATGGCTTCCTTCTTTCTCAGGCCCATTGCTTCCTACCTGCTGGATGCTATGTGTCCTCCTCCCTCTGATTTTTTTTTTTCCCCCCCAATATCCTTTCCCACCTTCATAACACTGTCCTTGCCCATAGGTTCATGGTGGACCGGGATATTGTGGGCTGTAACTGGATAGAGCTTCCTCCTGGCACATACCAGCTGCGCACAGAGCTGGCCTCAGGGGATGCCTCCAAGGACAATCCAGCAAAGGTACTGTGTGAGCACAGGGCTTGTGTGGGTGGGGTGGGAGGTTGCCCAGGGAGATGCGGGGGCTGCTTCCAGCATGCACTGTGCTTGTTGGGGGAGGAGGAAGTGTGATGTTCAGGGTCCTGCTGATGATTCCCACCCCCCCAGGCATCTCTCTGCCAGCTGGAAGTGGATGTGGCCTGGACAGACTTTGTGAGCCACCCCCCTGAGGGCGAGTGGCAGGGCATTGCGCCTCTGCGTGTACTCAGCTTTGACATAGAGTGTGCTGGGCGCAAAGGTAAGAGTGGGGAACAGAGCAGCCAGGTGGGGTGCTAGGGAAGGGGAAGCTGGCACTACAGTTGGGGCTGGGGGCAGGCAGCTTTTGAGAAGGCAGCTCAGGTTTTGGGGGTGGTGTCTATGAGGAACTGGTCAAGTGGCAGGGACAATCAGGGAGGGTGGATGGATATCCCTGGTGGCAAGTTGTCTGTGTGTCATCATTAGAGACCAGAGTGAACAGGTACTGCATAGCAGGCAGCTACCTCCTGCCTGTGCCAACGGCCAGTCCTTTGGGTATATGCATGCATGTGTCTGTGAGAGGGTGAACACACTGCTCCACCTTTTAAACTTCTTCTCCTCCTCTCCCAGGGATCTTCCCAGAGCCAGACAAAGATCCTGTGATCCAGATTGCTAACATGGTGCTGCGGCAGGGGGAGAAAGACCCCTTTGTGCGCAATGTCTTCACCCTGCAGGGCTGCGCCCCCATTGTAGGCTCCCAGGTGCTCTGCTTCCAGAGAGAGGCTGAGCTGCTAAAGGTAATGCTGTGGGATGCGGTGGGCAGGACAGGGATGGAGTTTGGGAATGGGTAGCACTATGGGGTCCTGTTCTGAAGGGTCCCAAGAGGTAGGGGTTGGGGGCCCCAGGTGCAGGAGGTGGGGTCCATTCTGGCCTTGGGGGACTTTGCCCTCCCCTGATTTCCACCTCCCGGTGTCTCACAGGCCTGGGCTGAGTTCGTTCGCATTGTGGACCCTGACATCATTACGGGTTACAACATCCAGAACTTTGACCTGCCCTACCTGCTCCAGCGTGCTCAGGTCCTCAAGGTACCTTCTGGGCACCCCTCATGCTCTCCACAGCCTGGGTAGTCCATCCACTGGGCCCTGGGAGCAGCCTCACTGTAATGATTCCCAGCACTGGGTCACTGCCCCCCCATATTAAACTGCTTCAGAGTGCCCAGGCTCTCAAGGTAATCCTGCCCTATAGATGGGATCAGAAAGGAATTTTACCCCCTGGTCAGATTTGGTTTGGACTGTGGGTGGGGGTGGGGTGGGTTGCCTTCCACTGTAGTGGGGACACAGCCTCTTCCTGGGATCTCTCCAGTGTATATTAACAATGTTTGCAGCAGCAGGGTGATGGCCACCATGATCCCGCTGCTATACCTTATCCTTGTGATTGTCAGGACTGCCTGTGTAATTTAGCAAAGAGCCTAGATCAGTGATTCTCAGCCAGAATGTTGCAGCACCTGGAGTACCTTGAGACCTTTTTAAGGGTACTGCGGAATGCCCTGGGATGCCTTGAGACCCCTTTAAGGGTGCCGCAGAGTGCTACATGCTGTTGTAACTCATGTTTGCATGCCCAAGATAAACCTAGTTATTTCAGATTGTAGCATTAAAACCAGATTCCTTTCTACTCCATTGTGGGATGCCTGAGCTCTTTGTAGCAGAAGAAATTGCTCTATTCTCTTCCTGTACTCAAAAATCAAATGAAAACCTAACGGTTGGCACTTTTCAAGGGGGGGCCTGGAGTCCTAACCAATGGATTTGCATGGGATGATTTAGATAGGGATGACCCTGTCCAAGGCAGGGGTTGGACTAGATGACCTCTGTGGGTCCCTTCAGCCCAACAGCTCTGTGATGCCATGACTCCCACATCCAGGGGTTACCAGATTGTGACCTGTGTCTGTATTTGTAACCCCACACCCAGGGACAGTCCCTCACCCCAGCCATGCTGACCCTTTAGAGCATCTCCTGCCCTGCCCTGCTCTGGCACAGAGCTTAAAGCACACACCCCCAGTCCTCCTTGAAGCTGTGCCATGAATTTCCAGTGGGGCTCAGTGCTGTGAGAGGGTTGGCTTGGATCTAATCCATGCATAAACCTGATAGGTGCTCCAGATGCTGGGTTGCAGGGGATAACTTGTCCCTGGCCAGGAATATGATGAACAGGCATCTGAAACCCTTTTCTACCCAGCCTGGGGGCAGCAGTGGAGATGGGTGGGATGTGATCTGGGGAGCCCTGCTTGCCTTTGCTTCTGTCTCTGAGTTTGAGTTCTGCTCCATCTGGCTTGCCATGTCTGCCAGCTCCTTCGCAGGAGCTGGGGCTGCTGTCAGGCACCAGCCAGCATGGTCAGAGGCATGGATACCTTTCCTCACCAGTGCCCCAGGCTTTCTGGCAGAGGAACATGGCCTGCCCTGGCAGCATGGCATGGTGATGGTGATGAGCTTTGGTGCCCAGCTGCTGAGCATAGGCACAGACCCCTGCTCCAGGAGGGCATAGATTTGTTCCTAGGCTGGTCCCAACAGCCTCATCACCTGGGTCAGTGCCCTCCAACAGCAGGCTGCTGTGCAGGATTGTCTAGTTTCCCAGGGCTGGGCACTCACAGACTGGTGCCCCTCAGTTCCAGAGAGCCTGGGGACATACCCTAGCCACTTCTAGGGTGGGTGGGATGTTGAAGGGGAAGCTGCTTTGTGGGCAGGTGGGGTCATTAGTTCATCTGCTAATTAGCCTGCAGGAGATGGTTCATCGTGCCAGGTGGTAGGGCATAGTGTTTGCCCTCTAAGATGCAATGGGCTACATTTCCATCCCTATCAGAAGAGAGTGCTATGCAGGGAAACTGAGTCACACTCTGACAGTGAAATCATGGCAGGGAACTCCCTAGGCTGAAAAGGGGGAGGAAGGGGGTAGAATTAAAGGGGGTCTCTCCCAGCCTAGTGGGGCACAATGCCCTGACTTGCCTTGGGGGAGTGAGAGTCTCCCTGGGGACACAGAGGCAGCTGGTATTGCATTGGTGGTCCAGCTGCCTGAGTCTTGCCCCTTCCTTTCCCTGCTCCCCTCCCCCACCAAGGTCTCGACATTCCCTTTCCTCGGCCGGATTCCAGGTCGCAAGTCTGTCATCAGGGACTCATCCTTCCAGTCTAAGCAGATGGGGCGGCGTGAGAACAAGGTTATCAACACTGAGGGACGAGTCCAATTTGACCTATTACAGGTGAGGGTGGGGGTTGTGGGTGTGGGGTATCAGCAGGAGTCTGCAGAAGCCTGCAGGTCAGGAAGGGCACTGGAAGGCCAGGGTGGGGCAGAGGGCTGTGGATTGGGAGTGAGGGGCTGTGGAAGGGCTTGTGGGGCAAGGGGTTGCGAGGTGGAAGCCAGAGGCACTGATAGGGCAGGGAGCTGTGGGGCAGGAGTGAGTGGCACTGGCAGGGCTGGGAGGGCAGGAGCTGCGGGTCATGAGTGAGGGGCACAGACTTTGGCAGTGGTCCCAGCCTGGCTCTGCCCTGTTGCCCCCAGGTGCTGCTGCGGGACTACAAGTTGCGTTCCTACACCCTCAACGCTGTGAGCTACCACTTCCTGCAAGAGCAGAAGGAGGATGTGCAGCACTCCATCATCACCGACCTGCAGGTCTCTGAGGGGTGGGGTCCGTTTGGGCCCCTCCCCCTCCTTCTCTGTCCTGACCCCGCCAAACCTCCCCCAATGAAACCACTGGACTGACCTCTGCCTGCCCCCACCCTAACAGGACTCCCTTTCCTCTCTTGGTCCCATTTCCACCACCACAAGGGGGCATCTCACTCAGGCTTGCTGTTGTCGCCACCAACCAAGACTTTCCTGTGGGGCCCTGTCCCCACAGCAGATTGTATCATCCGTGCCCTGCCAGCCCAATGTACCCCCTACTCCATTTCCCTCCTCAGAATGGGACGGACCAGACCCGGCGCCGCCTGGCCGTGTACTGCCTGAAGGATGCCTACCTGCCCTTGCGGCTGCTGGAGAAGCTGATGTGTGTCATCAACTACATGGAGATGGCCCGGGTCACTGGCGTGCCCCTTGGCTACCTGCTTGCCCGTGGCCAGCAGGTCAAAGTGGTGTCGCAGCTCCTGCGCCAGGTGGGCCCCGCCTTGGGCAGCAGGCATGAGCCCCGGCAGTGCCCTGTCACATGGGACAAAGTTTGGGAGGGAGGGGGTGGGGCAGGTGCCCTCTTGTCTGACCTTTACCCCCACCTCTTTTCATAGGCCATGAAGCAGGACCTAGTAATGCCTGTGGTGAAATCGGAAGGGGGTGAAGACTATGCAGGTGCCACTGTTATTGAGCCACTGAAGGGGTGAGCTGACGGGCTGGCAGGCAGCAATGGGGCTTTGGGGGATTGGCTGAAGAGGGGGCTATAAAGGGCTACTGGGGGGGCAGGGATGAGGGCAGGGGCTTGTGGAGGTCTGGGCGGTATGGGGTGTAGGTGGTGAGGGTAGGAGATAACAGGATTAAGGCTTGGATGGCAGGGGAAGCTGGGGGGGGCGGGACAAGTCCCTCAAGGGAATGGGGGGTGGTGGTGGCAGTTCCTAGAAGGAACTTGTTTGGGGGGTGGCAGAGGTGGTAACCACCCCCATGTGCCTCCCAGGTATTATGATATGCCTATTGCCACACTAGACTTCTCTTCCCTGTACCCATCCATTATGATGGCCCACAACCTTTGCTACACCACCCTGCTGCAGACAGGGGTGCCAGAGCGCTATGGGTGAGTAGGACTGGGGTTGGGGCAGAGATGGTGGAGGATGGATGCCCCCAACCACAGCAGGGGGGTTGGGATTGGAGTCACCCTCTGATGGGGGTGGAGGCTGGGAAGGTACAGGAGGGGCTGGGGGGGCGGGGCTTCATGGTAGGTTGTCTCGGTGATCTCCCCCTTGTCCCCACACCCAGCTTGGCCTCCGAAGACTTCATCCGCACCCCTACAGGCGACCTCTTTGTTAAGGCCTCGATGCGCAAGGGGCTGCTCCCTGAAATCCTGGAGAACCTGCTGGCTGCCCGCAAGAGGTGATGGGCATGGCACCCCTCCACTCTGCCCCTGGGCCTGCAAGTACAGACTGTGGGGAGGCCAAAGTGGGTTGGGCCTGGAGGGGAGATGACCCGGCCTGCTGATACCCCTTCCTCCCCATTGCCCTTGGTAGGGCCAAGGCCGAGCTGCAGCGTGAGACAGACCCCTTCAAGCGCCAGGTGCTGGATGGGCGGCAGCTGGCACTCAAGGTCAGCGCCAACTCTGTGTATGGCTTCACTGGAGCCCAGGTGGGCAAGCTGCCCTGCCTGGAGATCTCCCAGGTGAGAGATGGGGGCCATCTCAGGCCCTTCCTGGTCTCCCACTTCCCCCATGCTAGGACATCAGAGCAACTGGATTTTCCCCAGAGGATGGGCAGGTGGGTGGGTGGGACTGATACTGTGTGGGTCCCATTGTGTGCCCAGGCAGAGGTACCTGGGGACTTTCTGGGCTCCAGCCATGGCCCAGGGGTTTTCCTGGCACTTCCTCAACTTTTGCGGGAGAGGAGAGACCATCTGAGAAACCCTCTCCTCCTTCCTTCTGTGCCCCACTCTTGCCCTGGACTTCCCAGTGACCATGGAGTGAGCATAAGCTCTGACCTATGATGCTAAAACAAGCTCTTCATTGCCTGATGGAGCAGGGTGAGGCTGTGATACAGGGAACTCTCACCCAGTGCTGAGATGCAGCCACTTCTGGGTTGAGGCAGTTTGTTGTGGGGGGACTGGCTACACAGGGCCCCCTTGCCCAGCACTGAGATGCAGCCCTCTCTGGGGTGGGGCACACCAAGGGGTGGTTATTTAGAGGCCAGGTAGCAGCAGGGTAGCAATCATGGTGTCAAGTGAATCTGCTGGCAGAGCCTCCAGGCCTGCTAGCCCAAGCATAATCACTGATGGGGGTGGGGCAGGGATGGGCTGTGGGTGCCTAGCCCCACCCAGCTCTCTGCCAGGATGGCATCTCCACGTCATGGGGTGGGGTGGACTGTGGGCACCAGAACAGGGGCCCTTTGTGTGTGGGGAAAACACAGATTATTCCCTTTCGAATGGACTGGGAGTGTGCGCTAGCCATGGTGCTATAGTGGAAGGGGGAAGCTCAGGGTGAGGGGAGTATGGGGGTGAGAGTGAGGGGCATTGGCAGGGTGAGGTAGGGTCAGGGGCTGCAGGTCAGGAGTAAGGGGCACTGGTGGTGTTGTGGGAGTAGGGGGCTGTGAGTTAGGAATGAGGGGTACTGGCAGGACAGTGGAGCAGGGGTATACATGTTGGGAGTGAGGGACAACAACAGGATGGGGGGAGCAGCACAGCTGTGGGTCAAGAGTGAGGGGCACCAGCAGGGTTGAGGAGACTCTGGGATGGAAGTTTGGGGCAGTGTTCCTTCTAAGCTGCATACCTAGCAGTGCTGCATGAGCACGTCTGCACGGCCATGCTCACCACACAGCTTAGAGGGAATGCTGGTTAGGGGGGTATTACTGGGGTTGGTGTGCCTGGCTGCCCGCCTCCACCCTGATTCTCCTCTCCAGAGCGTGACTGGTTTTGGGCGCCAGATGATTGAAAAAACTAAGCAGCTCGTGGAGTCCAAATACACCATTGCTAATGGGTACTGTGCTGATGCCAAGGTGAGGGGCATTGTAGGGGATGGGGCCTCCAAGCCAGGCCCTGGGGGGAAGGGAGGGCAGGGCTGGGAGGGCCCCAGATGACCCTTCTCCCCCTACCCCAGGTGGTGTATGGAGACACGGACTCAGTGATGTGTCGCCTTGGCGTGGCATCGGTGGCTGAGGCCATGGAGATTGGGCGGGAGGCGGCCGCCTGGGTTTCCAGCCACTTCACGCCCCCCATCAAGCTGGAGTTCGAGAAAGTGAGGGGAACTGGAGGGGTTTGGCTTCTTTGCAGGAAGACCCCTGTGTGTTGGGGGCTGGGGGGATGCCATGGGGGGGCTGGGCAGGGCTCATCCCATATCCCCCAACTTCAGGTGTACTTCCCCTACCTGCTGATCAGCAAGAAGCGCTATGCGGGGCTGTACTTCTCGTCCAGTGCCCAGGTGCATGATAAGATGGACTGCAAGGGCATCGAGACTGTGCGCCGTGACAACTGCCCCTTGGTGGCCAACCTCATTAGCACCTGCCTGCAGAAGCTCCTCATTGACAGGTGGGCCAGACCCCTGGGCTGGGCCTACACCCCCAACCCCAGACTATCAGGGAGCGCCCCCAGTAAAGTCCCATGATGGAACCAGAGTCATGTAATCTCAGCACAGCACAGAGCCTGCCGTGCAACCTGCTAGAACCCCTGGCTCTACAAGAGCTAGGACAGAACCCAGGTGTCAGCTCCCAGCACCCCCTGCTCTGTCACCTCATCCTGTTCCCAGGAGTCCTGGCTCCCAGCCCCCCTGCTCTAAACCACCAGACCCACTCCCATCCCAGACCTGGGAGAGAACTTGGGTGTTTGGGCTTCCATCACCCCATTCTAATCCAGTGCCCCCCCTTCCCAAAACTGGGAGGAGCCAGGACACCCAGGTTCTGTATTGCCCTTGCTCCAACCCACCAGACCACACTCCCCTCCCAGACGTGGGAGAGACCTCAGGCTTCCTGGCATCTGGGGCTGATTGGGGGTGGGGGCTGTGCATGGCAGGGACCCAGCAGGCGCAGTGGCCCATGCCAAGGAGGTGATCTCAGATCTCTTGTGTAACCGGGTGGACATCTCCCAACTGGTGATCACCAAGGAGCTTACCCGCACAGCCCATGAATACACTGGCCACCAGGCCCACGTGGAGCTGGCCCAGAGGTAGGGATGGTGTGGGCGCCTAGCTTGGTTGTGGGTGGAAGAGAGTGGACTTGGGTAGGAGAGTGAATGGAGCTGGGGTGGGAGTGCAGAGGGGAATGCAGGTGGGACAGGCTGGGTAATGGAGGCAACGGGGCAAGGTTTCTAGTGTGGTTCTTACCCTGCCCCCTCTGGGGGGGTTTCTGTGGGGCAGGGGATGCAGCCAGGCATGACCCGTGGGAAAGACAGAAATAGCCTCACCAGCCCAGCTGTTGTGGTGCCGCCCTCTGGAAACAGCCTCTTCCGCGCTGCTTCCTGTGGGCCCCAGGGTGGGGGTGGGGTGGCGCTGGCATCTGTCCTGTTTCCCACCTGCCTCCCAGCCATGCCAGTGTTCCTCACTCCTGACCTGCAGCCCCCTGCCTCCCAAACCTACTGCTCCTCATGACTACTAAGACCCCTGCTTTCCCCAGCCCTGCTGGTGCCCCTCACTCCTGACCCACAGCTCCCTGCCCTCCCACTTGAGCCCTGCCAGTGTCCCTCACTCATGACCCAACTGCCTAGAACTTCAGTGTGAGCTGTCCCTGGCAAAGACCCTCTCAGTCCCCCACCCTTCCCAGCAGGTAACAGTCTGTGCATGTGCTTATCTGCTTGCAGCCATGACAAACACTTGCGCGGAAGTGCCGGGTCCCCGGGGATGGGCAGGCAGGCGGGCGAGGGGCACCCGCAGGCGCAGAGTTTCCTCCAGCCCTGCCTTTGCTGGGGGGAAAATATGCTAATGGGGAGCTAAAATAATCCACAGCATTAGCAAGAGCCACCCCCGCGTCTGCTGCCACTCCCCCCAGCCCTGCTGAGGCCCCTCACTTCTGACGTGTAGCCCCCTGCCCAGGCCCTTTGGCCCAGCCCTTCTGGTTCCCCTCACTCCCAACGTGCTGCCCCCTGCCCACCCCTACTAGTGCCCCTCACTCTTGACACAACTTCTGCAGCCCTCAGCTCCTTCTCCTTCCCCCACCTCTTTCCAGGATGCGGCGGCGGGACCCTGGCAGTGCCCCCAACTTGGGTGACCGGGTGCCCTATGTCATCATCAGCGCTGCCAAGGGGGTGGCAGCCTACATGAAATCTGAGGTGGGGGCCGCAGGGGGTTGGAGAGGAGAATAGAGCTCTTGGGTTTTCTTGAGGGGAATGTAGGGAGTGCGGGTATATTGGGGGGGCAGGTGGCTTTTGGGCTTTGGAGAGGCTGGGAGATTTGGGATGGAGTTCAGGGGAATGTGGGGGGGAGGTGTTAGTGGTCTGGGGGATTTGAGGATAGGCTCTGGGAAGATGAGGGGCCTGGGGGGTTGCAGGTAAGTAGCACTTTGGAGGGCTGAGGGATTTTGGGTGACCTGGGCTGGGGGAAATGTTGGGGATCCTTCACGACCACACCCATGGGTGCTTCAAACGCTGGAGATGCACAGTGCTCCCTGCCCTCCCCTCTGCAGCTGTCCTGAGGTTCCCACCTCTCAGCCAGCCCTGCCCTTCCTCTACCCTGTTTCCTCTAGGACCCCATCTATGTGCTGGAGAACAACATTCCAATTGACACACAGTACTACCTGGAGCAGCAGCTTGCCAAGCCCCTGCTCCGCATCTTTGAGCCCATCCTGGGAGAGGGCAAGGCTGAGAGTGTCCTGCTCAGTGAGTTGCCTCAACTCCCTTTCTTCCTGCCCTGAGGGGGGGCAGGGGGTCTGAGCTGAGGGGGAGGGGGCAGCTCTCTTGGGGGCTGGTGGCAGGGGAGGGCTTGGACAGCCCTGAGTGTGTGTGCACAAGTGTGGGAAGTGGAACTTGTGTGTGCATATGCGTGGGGGGGTGTGCGTGTGCGTGCATGCGTGTGTGTGGTGTCTTGTGGGGGGGAGGGGGCTGTGCTATCCCTGACCAGCACCTTTCCCCACAGAGGGGGAGCACACACGCTGCAAGACAGTCCTCACCTCCAAGGTGGGGGGACTCATGGCTTTTGCCACTAAGCGCAGCACCTGCATCGGCTGCCGGGCTGTCCTGCCCCACCATGGTGAGTGCCTTCAGCTGCCCTGCTCCTGCCCCCATCACCCTGCCCCTCCTGGAAGTGCTCCCCCCTAACTGACCCTGCTGCCTACCCCCCTTCCCCTCTAAAGCAAGCATCCACATGTTGCCTCCCAACCCCTCAATGTGTGTGGGGGGACAGGGAGGGTGGCAGCACCCTGTTCTGGGGTAGCAAGTGGCGCAAGTTCCTCTTGGAGGGGGGGGGGGGAGGTGTCTCCGGGGTTTTGTAACTGTAGAAAAACCCAGTGCTGCTTCTCAAAACTCCCTCCATAACCCCTCCCTCCACCCCCAGCCCAGGCAACCTCTGATTCGCCCTCCCCATCCCAGGCCCAGGCTCCTAGTGGGGCTAAGGTGTAGGGTGAGGGCAGAATGCAGGCATGTGTGGGGAGGCTCCCCATGAGTGTGAACAAAGAGGGGTCTGGCAGGGTAGCAAGGCTCTAAATCACAGTGTGGGGTGCTTTAAGTTTGTGGGGGGGCAGTGGTGAGAGGATCCTCCCCCCCTGATCCAACCTCCCTCTCAGGTGCGGTGTGCAAGTTCTGCCTGGACCGGCAGTCTGAGCTGTACCAGAAGGAGGTGAGTGGGAAGGGGCAGGTAACGCTGCTGCAGGGCTTGAGGGCAGGGATTCCCTTGTGAGCTAAGGATGCCTGGGTTCTGGCCCTGATCTGGGACAGGAGAGGGGGCTGGTAGTTTAGAGCTGAGGAGCCCAGACCCCTGAGTTCTCTCCTGGATCTGGAACGGGGGTGGGATCTGATGGGGTGGAGTAGGGGGCTGGGAGCCAGGGCAACTAGGTGTTACCCTGGTTTCAGGAGGAGAGCAGGGTTTGGTGGATTGGAGTAGGAGAGTTGGAAGCCAGGGCATCTGGGCTGTACCCTAGGATGCCTGGGTTCTCTCCCAACTCTGAGAGGGGAGTGGGGGCTGCTGGGTTAGAGCAAGGGGGTTTGGGAGCCTGGATGCCTGGGTTCTCTCCCAGCTGTGTTGGAGAGGCTCAGGGTGTAGGGGCAGGAGTGCAAAAGTGATGGCCCCCTCTCTCTCTGCTCCAGATCTCCCATCTTTCTTCACTGGAAGAGAAGTTTTCCCGGCTCTGGACCCAGTGCCAGCGGTGCCAGGGCAGCCTGCATGAAGACGTGCTGTGCACCAGGTACCCGCCCCTGCCCCTGCCTCACTGGAAGCCCGTTCCCACGGGACCCATATACATCTTTACACTCTTCCTGGGGCATTTACTGTCCCTTATCGGCCCGGCTCCCACGGGGCGGGGTGGGAACAGGGACACGCGCACTTGCCTGGTGCCTTTATAACCCCATAAATCCAGTTACCTGTCTGTGGCACCCTGCCCCCCCACTGTGTGTTCACACACACACACAGCAGGGAGGGCATTACTGGGTAAGCCCCATTAACCCACAGTCTGGCTGGGGGAGGCGGGGTACAGGTTGGCTCCTGTTGCCCAGACCCATCTCTCCCTTCCTGGGGGGAACTCCAGGGACCCCTTATAATATGACTGCAGCAGGGAACATTCCCCTTCCTCAGTGGGTTCCTTCAGGAGCTCTGCTTATTGACCCCAGGATCTCCCCACTGTGCTGACCCCCCCCCCCAATCTCCCTGCAGCCGCGACTGCCCCATCTTCTACATGCGCAAGAAGGTGCAGAAGGACTTAGATGACCAGGAGTGCCTGGTGGCACGGTTTGGGCCCCCTACATGGTGAGGGGAGGGGGAGGTGGCTCAGCCCCACTCTGGGCAGTACCCTGTGTATAGGCCTCCCCCTCCCAACCTACACGGAAGATGTTGAAAACAGGCATTTCTTGCCCCTGCACCCTGGGATTTGCCTTGTCTCCCTCTGCCCAGGGGTGACAGAGGCCCCAGTTTGGGGAGATTTTGGGGGTGTCAGGGGGGCAAGGCTAGGGGGTTGCTGTGGGTTTGGGACCATTTGTAATTTTGTATTTTCTATGATGAATAAAGAGTCCTATTTTAAACATTGAATTCTCTGGCAAGTTGATTAGGCACCAGGATGCCTGGGTCCCCCTGAGGGAGAGGATGGGGGTCTGATAGATTTAAAGCAAAGAAAGGTTGTGAGTGGAGGCTGGGGAGCTCAAATGCCTGGGTTTTCTCCAGCTCTGGGTGGTGGGAGGGAGGTGGGTCAGGTGGGCGAGAGCAGGGTGCAGCTGGGACCCCAGGCTCTCCTGGGCTCCACTGAGTTAGCCATGGGGTGGCTGGGAGGTGGAGGGCCCTGGCTTCTTTTCCAGCTGCAGGAAGAGTGGGGTAAGGTCTTGTGGCTTAGGTTGTTGGGGGGCTGGGTGCCAGGACACCTGGGCTCTATTGTGGTCTCGCCCTCCTCTCCACAGCAGGGGGTGATAGGCCCATCCCCCATCCCAGATATGCACCCCTGAATCCAGTGGGGCAGCCCTGGGTCCTGGGGCTCCCTCTGACAGCCACCCCTACTGCTACATATGCTCATCTCTGCCTTCCAGATATGTCCCCTGCTCCCCTTGAGGGGGAAGCTGGTAATGGGCTCCATTCCTGGGGGTAGCAACTGAGGGGTCCCCGCTTCCAGCAGCACCTTGGGTAGTCTTTCTCCCCCACTTTCCTAGAAACTGGAGCGTGATGTGGGGGGTGAGACGGGGGACAGCTGATCGCAGCACCTTTTGCAAGTGGTTGTGGCTCACGTGAGCTTGGGAGGTTTGCTGGGCCTGACTCAGAGAGATGTGGCTGGCTCTGGGGTGGGGGGAGAGGCTGGGGATACAGGGACCCTTCACCTGGTACAGAGATGTGGCTGGCCCTGGGGTGGGGTGGTTCTATGGGTTTGTTCATACAGCCTTGGGGTAGATGGTTTATACCCCATTGCCCCAGGCTGAGATGCAGCTGCTTCTGGGGCGGGACAGGACATATGGTCACAACAGTTTGGGACAGGAAGTGTGTGGGGAGGGGGGGGGGTGGAGTGAAAAATCAACCAGGCTGTCTGCCCCCTCCCTGGGGGCCCGTGTTAGGGGCCTGCATAGCCCAGGCAGCCCTGGAGTGTTGTTCACCTCCCCCCCCCCCCGCAAATGTGCTGGTCTTGGGGGAGAGACTACAGAAGCCCCACCCTGAGTCTGTTGCTGGTTCTCACCCTGGCAGCCTTGGGGTGGGGGGTACCCCAGAAGCCCTGGCAGCTAAGCCCCTCCAAATCTTGGGGGAGGGCATAATATCAGCCCCCCGCCCCCCATTAGCTCCTTTCCTGGCACAAGGGACTGATTGTGCAATGGCTGGCTCCGCCCTGCTGCCCGGGGAATTTTGTGTGTGAGCTCACCCCCCTCCCCCCTCCCCCCAGCTGGCCCTATAAACCTGCTGGCAGCTGCCGGCCCACGGCATAGCCCCATCCGCCTGGCCGTTCACCAGCCCACATCGCTCCCCAAAGATGCTTACACTCGAGGCATCGCAGTAAGTGCCAATGGGGACATGGGTGCAGGGGGCTTGCCACCCCCACCTATGTGAGGTAGGGATGGGCACCTCCAAGGGTAGGGTCAGGCCTGGGGTACAAGAGGTGCTGGCAGGGCAGGGGTGTTTCTACTCTGGGGGTGCCACTCTGATCTGGCACCATGGGCAGATGTGGGCTCTGCACTGGGGTGCCCTTGTGGGGTATACTATTCAGCTTCATGCCCAGGCTGAGCTGGGAGGCTGGGGTGGCAAGGGGGCCAGGGGGTAGCTCCTGGGCAGCATGGGGGAGTACTACTCCCTTTTCCAGGGTGGGCTGGTGCCCTGGGGTCCAGATCCCAAGTGGAGGGGACTTCCCTAGGGGGTGCTGATGGGTTAGGGGCATCTGGGGCACCGGGTTTCCCTGCTGGGGGTAACATGGTTTTAGCAGGGTGTGGGGGGCTGCTGGGGCCAGCAATCCAGCTCCCCCACTTCAGTGCCAGCAGGTGCCCCCTCCTCCCTTCCCCCTCCCTCACTTTCTCTCCATCTTTATGCAAATTGGCGGGGGGATTTGAATATTTCCTCTGTCTGGGGAAAGTGGAGCGGACGCAGATCGTTTGCATGGGGGGGGGCCCTGCCCTTGCCCCCCACTTCCCCCTCCCTGTGCCTGCTGCGTGCCAGCTGGGTGGCAGTCTCAGCTCAGCTGGGTGGAGAAGGGGGGGACCCTTTGGCCTGCGGGGAGGCTCAGGGTAGGTTGGGTGCCAGGCAGTCCCCATCTAACCCCCCGCTCCCTGTCCCAGCAGGCTTGATGGGCCACACCCCAGCTACATGGTAAGTCTGTCCATCTGTGTGTCCCATCCCCCCCACCCCCTGCATTTGCATGTAACCCCGACACCCCCCACGCCTGTGGCCCCTAGACGCAGTCTGCGGTGGCTAACCATCCCGCCAGGACACCTGGGTTCCCATGAGCTGGGTTGGAGGTTGGGGGAGGCAGGGTCAGGGCCTGAGTGCTGAGGTGGGGCAGGGCAGATGGTCACACAGCAGTTTGGCATAGGAAGTGGGCTGGGAGCATGGGCCAGGCTGTATGTAACCCCCTCCCTCTCCCTCTGATGGGTTTTTCTCTCCTTAGGCTTTCCCCCCAGGGTTGAGAGAGGAGTGAGGTGCTGGGGTTCTGGACACCTAGGTTCTCTCCTAGCTCTGGGATGGGAGTGGAATCAAGGGGCTAGATGGGGGCCTGAGGAACCAGGACACCTGGGTTCTCTCCCAACTCCTCCTGGATTGGGTGGGTAGACCACTGAGCCAGGCCACCTGGGTTCTCTCGGATCTGGGTCTGATACCTTAGAGCGTGGGTGTTGGGAGCCCAGGCGCCTGGCTTCTACTCCCCTAGACTGGGGGCTCTGAGGAGATAGGGCGCCTGGGGGCTCCTCCTAGCACTGGGAGGGGAGTAGGGCTGGTGGGGCCAGGGTGAGAAGCCATGCCCAACACCTGGGTCCCTGGGATGGCTGGTAGGGCCCTGACTGGGGTCCTATCCCCTTGCCTTCCAGTTTTCTGACAGCAGTTTCTACGACCTGGACTCATGCAAGCCTCTGCCCACCTTCCCTCACTGCCTGATGGAGGCCGAGCCCCCCACGGGTGAGCCAGTGCCCCGCAACCTCCCCCCAACTCTCGGGTGGCATCATAGCTGCTTGGGTGACATCACAGCGCCCCCTGGGGGTGGGAGGTGGCCCCCATGATATCAGAGCAAGCACCCCTGGCCTGGAGGAGCTGAGTCTCGGGGGTTCCCCGCATAGCGTCACAGACCTCTGGGGGGGGCGGGGGAGGGGGGGCTACAGCATGCAAATGAATGCACTGCACAGCATGAAGGGCACCATTGTCTGCACTTCCCTCTGCCCTGCCGCGCCCAGCTGCGAGCCCGGACGCCTGGGTTCTTTCCCCGGGCGCGGCAGGGAGGCAGGAGCCAGATGCCTGGGTTCAATCCCAGCTCTGGGAGGGAGGTGGGATCAGGAGCTCGGACACCTGGGTTCTGTCCTGGGCTGGGCTGGGCTGGGGCAGGTCGCCTGGACGCCTGGGTTCTGCCCCAGCCCTGGGAGGGGGGTGGGGTCTAGTAGGCTGACTGGGGAGCGCTGAACACCTGGGTTCTATCTCGGCTCCGGGAGGGGGGTGGCTGGAAGCCCCCCGGACGCCTGGGTTCCCTTTCCCAGCCTTACGGCTGCCCCCTGGGTTGGCAGATCCATGTGCAGGCTGGCTGGAGCTGGCAGAGCCGGGCTATGAGCCCTTCGATTCGGGGCAGTTGGCCCCGCTGCACACCGTGACGGTCCCCTACGGGCATGGCCCCTACCCACCGGCCCCCTCGGACGCCATCTACAGCCTGGAGGGGCCGCTGCCCGCCCCTAGCCACTGCCCCGTCCTGCCTGAGGAGTATGGAGCCCAGGTCAGCACCAGCCTAGGGTGGCGGGAGCCCACCTGGGTTCTTCCTGGCTCAGGGTGGGGGAGCAGGGTCAGGCTGAGGGCACTGGGATGCCTGGGTTTTCTCTGAGCTCTGAGGGTAGGAGTGGGGTCTGTTGAGTGAGAACAGGGTCAGGGGTTAGAAATCTGGACACCTGAGTTTCAGCCCAAGTCCTGGGAGGGGAGTGGGAACTAATGGTTAGAGCAGGAGGAGGATGGGGAGCCCAGACGCCTAGGTTCTCTCCATGGGCATGATGTCTCTTGCCTCTGTGATGCCCAAAGCTGAGGGGTGCTCTTCAGCTGCTCATCCACCCCCTGCCGGCATTTCCCCCCAGCCCTACACGCTGTACAGTCCATGCCCCCTGCCCAGCACCCTGCCCAGCCCCCCACTCTCGGAGGATGATGACTTCCCCCCTGATGCCCCAGCCCTGGAGGTGTCTGACAGCGACTCAGATGAGAACCTGTCACCTGGCGGGTCTCTGGACCTCGATTCAGGTAGGCATGCTATCCTAGCATACTCTGCTCTCTTCCCCCCCGCAAGAAGGAAGGGTACAGCTCCTCCTGCTTGGCCCTTGAACAGGGCCCCTCTGCCCCTTCTCCCCACCTGTCTGCCCTTTGCCTGCCCAGTGCCTGGGCATGGCTCTGCCCACCCCCCTGACCTGTGGGCATGGCCCCTCTGCCTCTGCACCATGTCTTTCCACTAGAACACATAAGCCCCAGGCCCCTCTGTGCCCTGCCTGTGGGCATGACCAGTTAGGATGACACGGCTGCATCTGGACAGGTCTTGCACCAAGTGCAGAGGCAGCCCACAGCTCTCCTGGCACAGGAACACAGCCAGGTCCCCCTTCCCGTCCTGACACACAGGCTCACCCAACCCATGGGCTGCCCCTGGCCTTGCCCCCTGACGCAGTGTCGCCTCCTGCAGGCTCGCGGCGGAAGCTGCGCCTGTACCAGTTCCTGCTGGGACTGCTGCAGCGCGGTGACATGCAGGAGTGCGTGTGGTGGGTGGAGCGCGACTCCGGCGTCTTCCAGTTCTCGTCCAAGCACAAGGAGGCACTGGCACACCGCTGGGGACAGCAGAAGGGCAACCGCAAGGCCATGACCTACCAGAAGATGGCACGGGCCCTGCGCAACTATGGCAAGACGGGTGAGATCCGCAAGGTCAAGAAGAAGCTTACCTACCAGTTTGGCCACAAACTGCTGGGGCTGCCTGGCCCCCGCGCCCCCTCCTAGGAGCCCCCGTGCCTGCCACAGGACTGCACAGCACATGGCATGGCACGGCCACCAGGGGGCACTGCCCCCACCCCTGCCCCACCGGGGTGTCTGCTCGTGGCAGGACCAGGTGCTAGGACTCCTGGGTTCTCTCCTCTGCACTGGGTTCAGTGGGTGAGATGGATGGGGAGGAGCCATGATGCCTGAATTCTTCTATTTCCTGTATCCGGGTGGAGTTTAGGTTGGGGGTGGGGTTGGGCACCAGGACACCTAGGTTCCATCCTCCCCCCAGAGAGGGGAGTGGGGCCTAGTGAATTAGAGCAGGGAGCCTGGTTCCACTCCCTGGCTCTGGTTGGAGTGTGGGGTTGAGCACAAGGACACTTGGGTTCCACCCCTGGCTCAGAGAGAGGAGTGGGTACCTATGGTTTAGGGCAGGGAGCTGGGAACCAGGACACTTGGGTTCCAGCTCCAGCTCTGGGCAGCAAATGGGGTGGGGGTGGGCACTAAAGTAGGGTGGGCTGGAAGCCAGGGCTCCTAGCTTCTGTTGCCCTCTGGCTTGGCGGGGTCTACTCCTTTGTGTGGAGTGGTCCTCTCCAGGTGTGAGTTCAGGGAGCGACGTGTATATTTATATTTCAGGAGGGCATCTCAGAGTTTGTATAAGTTGGGTCTTTCTGTCTTTTTTAAAGCAATCAAGTTTGTATAATTTTGTAAATTCCTAATAAAATGTTGCTAGAAAAGAAGGGGCTAACCAAGTTATTCACTTCTCTTGTGGCAGGGTGGTGGGGTTGGGTGGGTTAGAGTGGAGTGAGGCTTCAGGATGCCTGGGTTCTCTCCAGCTCTGGGGAGAGGAGTGGGGGCCAGGTGAGTTAGAACAAGGAAGCTGGAAGCCAGGACTCCTGGGTCCATTCTTAGCACTGTAAGTTGTGTGGGAGGGTTTGTGGGATACAGTAATAGGGGCTGGGACTCCTGGGTTCTCTCCCGGCTCTGGAAAGGGAGTGGTGCCTGGTGGGTTAGAACTGGGACTCTGGGTTTCTTTTCCCCAGGTCTAGGATGGGAGGGGGGCCTGCTAGGTGGAGGGAGTGGAGGGATCAGGAGCCCGGACTCCTGGGGTCTCCCCCCAACTCCGGGAAGGGAAGAGGGCTAGGATACCAGCCCCCTGCAGGAAGTGGCAATGTCTGCCCATCACAAAAGAAATATAGAGGGTGCATGGATGCCAGCCACGAACATGGTGGGCTGTGGCATCCGAGCTGCTACCCCCATCTGAGTCAGCAGCCTCCTGCAGGGAGCTGTGGGGGTAACCCTTGTGGAGGGATTGGGGTGTGCCAGAGAATTCCCCCAGGTTCTCACTGCACCCCCCAGGCAGCTCCATCATCCTCCCCTCCTGTTGCATTGCAGTGGTCTCATTCACCTCCTTCGTGCCTTGAGCAGTCTCTGTGCTGCCTTATCATAGATGTCCACAAGGGGGCACTGTTGTCCATACTGCCCCCAACCCCCCAATGCCTTCGTCCCAAATTCCCTGGGAGGGGGCGGGGTGCAGCTGGCTGAGAGCTGCAGGGATAATTAATTAAGCCCTCTTCTCATTGCTTAGGTATCAGGCGCCTGCAGATGTCTTTGGGGTGGGGGAAGTTGCTGCTGGTTATACCTAACCCCCTTTGCCCAGTGCTGAGATGCAGCTAGTTCTGGGGTGGGGTCTGCTGTAAGGTTGCTTATACCTGTCCCCCTCAGTCAGTACTGAGTTGCAGCCACTTCTGGGGTAGGGTGCACATTGGTGCTAGTCATCCCAGTGGCAGGCAGTGCTCTCTGGGGCTTGAGGGGTGGGGAGGGGAGGGATCAGACAGCAGATGGCTGCGGGGCCTTGGCATTACTGGGTGCTCTTTCCTGGTGCTGATAGACACGGAGTCTGGCTCAGGTTTCACAAGCTCCAGCTGCCTCCAGCTGGGAGGGGCAGGTGGGTAGAGGCAGGGGGGTAAGGGTTCCCCCCCATCCCCCAGCCTTGTTTTCTGTGGTGCCAGCACCCCTTGGACAAGGTCCCTGCCCAAGGGCTGGGTTGGGGCCGGTGCCTCTAATGAGGAAAGACTTTTGCCCTACCCCAATTAGCGCTCTCTGGGGGCTAGGTTGGGCCTGTGCTTTATGTAGGGGCAAGCCCCCTGCCCCTGCTTCACCTAGTGCCCCGTGTGCCCAGGGGCTTCCCATAGGCCTCACTGCTGGGCCCCCTCCCCTTGTCCTCCATTCTCCAGCCCCACTCCCCCTGTGGGGGGGCCTGTATCTCCCAAGGCCAAGATGGGGATTTAGAGGAGTTTATGACAGAGCTCAGGAATTTGGCGGGGGGGCAGGGTCAGGTGACAGCTCCTTGGCAGCCCTGTCCCAGAGGGGCTCTGGACTTTAAAGGCCCCAGGCAGGCGCTCCCGGGGGAGACGGCACTGCACAGGGGATCCTGCCACAGCTGCAACCATGCCAGAGCCACAGAAAGCTGGTAAGGGGGCAGGACGTGGGGTCCTGGGGCAGTTGGGTGCCCTGGGGCAGCAGGTGCCTGGGCTGTCAGTTGAGGGGGGTGGGCTGTATTTACTGGGTCCCTCAGCCTCCTGCTGCGCCCTTGGCATTAAAACTGTCTCCGTGCCCCCTCTCAGGCAGGTGGACACCTCTGGGGGCCACTTTGCAGCAGGGTGAGGTGCAAGTACCCCTCCTCCCCCCAGGCAACTGCACAGGGCATATCCCCAGCATGGGAGGAATTGTAACAGGGCAGGGGAAAATCATCACAAGAGAAAGGGAAATAGCAAAGGGCGGAAAAGGATGGAGGCAGAGATCATGTGTGTGTGGCATGGGGTAGGTACTGAGGAGCTTTGAAAGGGGCTTTGGGGTTCAGTCACCTGGCATGGGGCTGGCACAGGCAGAGGAGGCACCCCGTGTGTGAGGGGCTGATGCCCCTTCAGTGAAAGGTGCCCAGGCAGCAGTGCCCTGGGTGGGGTGGGACTGGCTGTGCCAGGGTGTAGTAGGGGAGGAGAATCCAAGTCTGGGTCCTTTGTGGGGGGGCAGTTAGGATGGGAGCCAGCCCTTCCGCTGTGCCATGCCAGTGTCTCGGGTGTCGTGGGCTTCCAGCCAAGCTGGATGATGGAGCACTGACAACTGGTTCAGGCAAGGTACAGTGATGGTGGGGAGAGTCAGGTGGTGGTGGGGGGAGTGTGCTGTAAAGGTTGTGGGGCAAGGCCTGGGCCTGGGGTTCAACTTGATGGTTATGCCCCTCCACCCCTAGCAAGCTCCCACCACCCGCCTGAGCCTTTGGGGAAGGCTGAGAGCTCTTGAGGCGCTGGGGGTGGCTGGAGAGCAGGGAGTGAGATGTGCTCAGGCCTGGGGGGCGGGGGACAACTTGAATGAGGGGGTGGTGTGGGTGTGCATATGGCAGCGAGGATATGTTTGCACAGGTTGGAGAGTGCGTGTATGGGTGCACACATGGATTTGAGTCTGTGTACGGTGGGGGTGTGTGCATGGTAAAGGGGTGAGTGTGTGTTTGTGTGTGGGGTAAGGGAGTGAGACAGTGTGTGTGTGTGTGTGTGTGTGCGCGCGCGCGTGTGCTCCTGTCAGTGTGTGTGGAAGGGCGAATTTGTGTACACTTGAGTCAGTGTGTGTGGGAGGAGGGAGAGAGAGCGTGTGTGTGCGTGCATATGCTTAGAGTTTATGCATTGCAAAGTTGTGTGTGTGCTATATGCATGGTTCAGAGTATCACAAAGTGGGTATATATTGGTTGTGTGTGCACACTAGCACACTGCTTGTGTGTACCAAGTTATGTGGGGTATGGGAGATGTGGGCACCTTTGTGTGTATGACTGTATGTACACACACACTTGGAGCAAAATTCTGGGTGCACTTAGCAGTTATGGGGGGGCTGCACACTGATGTGTGTGTGTGTGGAAACATCTGTGCTGTGTTGTGCTGTGTATGGGGGAAAGGGTCATATTTATACACCCATGATGTGGGCTGGAGAGGCAAATCTCTGAGACGTTGGGGCCCACCCCTTGCTATGGTACAGGGTGAGGGGGCAGTGTGTGTGTGTGTGTGTGTGTGTGTGTGTGTGTGTGTTTGTGTAGGGGGTCCTGGGAGCCTAGCCTGGCTGACATGATGATCCCAGGGTCTGGCTTCTGGTATGGGGGTCCGGTTACCACAAGGACTCGTGGCCAGGGGGCTAATTATATCTGCTCCCCTCCCTCCCACTAGCGCACAGCGCCCCAAAATGGCAATGTGAGATGGGCCCCTGGAAAGGTCAGGCCCTAGGGAGGGCACAGATCTGCAGATGCCTGGTGTTAAATCATCCCGTCTTCAAGACAACTTCCCCTCAAGGCCTTTGCGGAAAAGAGCACACCCCCTGGTGTGCCAAGTCCTCACTGCTGGGTGGAATCTGGGGTCCCAACTTCATGCTGGGCACTGCAAGCCTCACCCCGACTGAGACTGGAATAGTACTAGAATGTGCCTACCTCTGATGTGATGGTGGTTGGGGGTGATAACAGGCCTTTCACTCAGTGCTGAGATGCAGCCACCTCCGCATTAGGAAATGGGGGAGCTGTGTATATAGGAAGTTCTTTTCCAGCACTAAAATGCAGCCACTACAGGAGTGGGAACTGTATATATGGGGTCCCATTGGGGGTGGGGGCTGCTTACCCAGGGGTTCCCTCACCCAGCAGTGAGATGCAGCCACCTCTGATGTGGGGCCCGTTGAGGGCTGTGTCTACAGTGATGCCCTCATCCAGCATAAAGATGCAGCTGCCTCTGGGGTGGGGCGCAGTGGAAGGTGATTTACCCAGGAACTCTCTCACTCAGCGCAGAGATACAGCTACCTCTGGGGTGGCATGGGGCAGGCTCCAGCTGAGAGGAGCCGCACATGGTGTGCAAAGGTGCCATCAGCAGGCTGTCTTCCCGCTGGGAGCTATGAGTGGCATTTCATGCCGTGCTGGGGCCTGGGGGCCCCTTGCTGACTCCAGACGACAGCTGGGGGGCCTCACAGCCTGACCCATCCCAGCTGCACTCCAGCCCAGCGCTATTATGGGCTGTGAAATGATGGCTCAGCACTCTGGCTGGGCTATATTAGGGGGTTCGGGGCCAGAGACCAGTGCTCAGCCTTATAGGGAACTGCTGGGGTGCTGATTTGGCACATAGCAGCCCTGGGGAGGTTTGGCATGGGGCAGAAACCTCCTTTCTGCTTGTGGGCCCAGTCCCCTTCAGGCTTCCCTCTGCAGCATAGGGAAGTGACACCTCCATAGGCCCAATTAGCACCTGGGGAGAAGCATTTATACCTAGGAAGAAGCGGAACAGAGCAGGGGCTCTGGTGGGGATGTATGTCCACTGAGAAGGCAGGATTTTGAGATTTGTGGGGGACTGCAGTGAGACAAGAGGGCTGTGGTAGGCAGTTTTGTGTACATACAGCATGCATAGGTGAGGTTTTTGTTTTGGTCACTGTGTGCACAGCATGTGTGTGCTGTGTTGGTGTGTGTATACAGTATACAGGTAGATACAGTATGTGTATGCAGTAATGCTATGTGTGCATGTATATTTCTGTGGGAGGGTAGTGACACGTGGTGTGTGTGTGCAGCGTGTGGAGGAAAAGCACGTTTAGCGTGTGTGCGTGCAATGTATAAGGAAAACAGCACATGTGCATGTGTGTTTGTGTATGTGCAGTGTGTGTTTGTGTATGTGTATGTATGCTGGGTTCCAACCAGGAGGGAGGTATATGGAATCAGGGAGTGGATAGTGCCCCTCAGACTGGCAGAGACCACCCCCAGCCCTTTATTGGTCACAAACCCACTCTCTCCTGCCAGATCTCTCAGCTGCCAGCCCCCAGCTTCAGGGCAAGCCGTGTGGTAAGGGAAGGGGAGGCAGAAGCCCTCAGGACCTGGAAGCTGAGGACTTGTCAGTGTACCAAGGCTTCATGGGATGACAGGGGGGTGGCAGTTTGGTGTGATGGGAGTTCCCTCTGTGTGTGTGTGTGTGTGTGTGTGTGTGTGTGTGTGTGTGTGTGTGTGTGTGGTGCTGGGTGAAGGAGGGGAAAAGCATATACCATGGGTATATATGCATGCACATTATATATGTACACAGGTATGTGTGTGTGTGAGCGCGCACTTGGGAATCATGTACACATATGTGTGCACATAGGTGTAGGATGTCTGGGTGTGCATGGAGTCAGGTATAGCATTATGGTAGAAGGCATATACACGCACACAGGGGTGTGTGCAGCATGTATGCGACGTGCATGCCACCCCTCTGTCACACAGCCTCCCCTTTCTCCTAACAGCTGCCAAGAAGGAAGAAAAAAAGAAAGAAGAGAAAAAAGTAGAAAAGAAATCAGAGAAGAAAGAAGTCCCCCAGGGTGAGAGCTGGCTCATGATCTCAGGCTAAGGGTTCCCGGGGGTGGGCGGCATGTCAGAGGCACCCAGATGTGCTGAGAGTGGGGGAGATATATGGTGGGTGCTGGACTTTCCAGCCTGATGCTCCTCTGATTTTTTTGCAGATGTAAAAGAGAAGCCTCCAGCTGGTAAGTGACACCAAATGGCTTCAACACACCTATCCTGGGGAATGCCCATGCTTTCCTCCAAGATATTCTAGCTTCCTCCATCCCTCCCTATATCCCAACCCTGGGGCACAGCACTGATGCACAGCCCTGTCTCCTGTTATATCCCAGCCCTGGGACCCAGCATCAAGACATGGCCCTGTGCCCCGCAATATCCCAGCCTGAGAACCAGAACTGTGACATGGCCCCGTCCTCCACTATATGCTAGCTCTGGAGCTCTGCCCTAGTGAACCTGTCTCCCTGTCTCCTGCAGATGCAGCCCCTGAAGACAAACCAGCTGAGCCTGAGGGCCTATTTATAGAGAAGCCCCAGCATGTCCTTGTGGAGACTGGTATGATCCAGGGGTGGCAGGCTGGGGTTGGCTGATGGGTTTGGAGCCTGAGAACTCCTGGGAAGGGTAAAGAGGGCTCTGTGGGGCAGGGAGGGCCCTAAGGGGAGCTCCGAGGGCTGGGGTGGGGGATTCGGGAGCTCTGGGTGGTCTTGCATGGGGTTGGACAGGCAAAGCTGTTGCAGAAGGTGGATTCTATGGGGTCAGCAGGCTGCTGGGGGGGGGGGCAGTGTCAGGGTTTTGGGCTTTGGGGATGCCAGGTATCTTGGAGGGACTGGGGGCAGGTTGTGGGTCTGGGCTGTGACCTGCGTGCCCCCCACCTCCCGCCCTGCAGGGAAAGATGTGAGCATTGTCACCAAGATAGATGGGTCCCAGATGCCAGCCAAGCCCACCATCAAGTGGTTCAAGGGGAAGTGGCTGGAGCTGGGGATCAAGAGTGGCATCCGCTTCCAATTCAAGGACAGCTATGACAAGGAGGCCAAGGTGAGACAGGGCTGGGGCCTATGGGTTGGATGTAGAGGGTCAGATTGAGGGGGCCTAAGATTTTGGGAGAGGAGACCTCTGGAGGCATTTTCCTGTGCATGTGTGCGTGAGTGTGTGCATGCACGTGCGTGTGGTGAGTTACCTCTCAGGTACAACATCCTAACACAGTGTGTGTATGTGGCATGTTGATTTCAAGGCAGTGTGCAGTAATGTGTGTGCGCACACATCAGGCTTGGTGTACTCAGGGGTGTGCACAGTGTTTCAGTGCCAGGGTGGGTATACATAAAGGAGTGCATGCATGTATGCAGTGTGTTAACATGTACACGGTATTTGTGTGTGCAGTGTTTCATTAGAGGGGTGTTAGTATACATATAAGGGGTAGTATGTTGGTGCCGGGGCCGTGTGTGTGGGTGGGGTATATGTGTGCACCCTTGTCGGACCCACCCCAGCCCTGTGTGCTGCCCACCCAGGTATACACATTCGAGCTGAGGATTGGCAAGGTAGTGGCTGGGGACCGCGGGGATTATCGTTGTGAGATCACCTCCAAGGACAAGTTCGACAGCTGCTCCTTCAACATTGATGTTGAGGGTGAGCAGGCTCTGAGACTGGACCTCCAAGGCCCCCAGCTGGGGGAGCCCACCCCTGAATTGGAGAACCCCATGCCCTCTGCTGTCCACAGCTGCCCTGGGCTGGGAACCCCTGCACCATACTTCTACATGGGACCCCCCAGCCCCTCCTTGCCATCCTATGCCTGGGACCCCCCACCCAGCCCATCAGGGTCCAACCCCAACTCTACAGCCTGCCCTGGAAACTAGGAACCTCACCTAGACCCTCCTGTAGGGACATGTCCCATCCCCTATTATATTTCAGCCCTGCGACATAGCCCTAGCTCCCACTATATCCCAGCCCTGGGACCCCAGCAATGAGACAATGCCCCATCTTCTGCTATATCCTCCCACAATTCCAGTTCCTCTGCTACCTCTGGGGAGCCCTTCCACACCAATCCTGGCCCCACTGATGCTCAGGATGGGGCAGGCTGTCAGGGCTCATGGCGCACAGGCCCAGAGCAGCCCCTCCCTCCCTCTCCAGGTGCATGTCTATCTCAATGTTAGATGTTGCAGCCCCTGACTTTGCCGGGGGGGAGGGGGGAGCTGCAGCTCCTGGTGGGGAGGTGGGGCTCTGCAGGGGAGGCTGTAATGCTGTGGAGGGACATGGTTGGGAGGGGAGTGCAGAGGAGGGAGTTATACTGCCTCTGTCTTCTCTTCTAGCCCCACGGACAGATGAGGGTGGGAACGTGCTCCAGGCTTTCAAACGCAGGTGGGTGTTTCCCACCCCAGCCAGCTCTTGCCCCATAGCCTCTTCCCACAGCACTCCTTGCTGGTCAGGTTGGGCCCTGCTCTGTGTTGGGGTCTGGTGCCCCATGTAATCCCTCCTTCCCATACTCTCTCCGCAGTGGGGATGCGAAGAACAATGTGGCCGGAGAGCTGGACTTCAGTGGTTTGCTAAAGAAGAGGTCAGTGCTTCTGGGAAGGTGGGGGTGGGGGGTGAGTGTGTTCCTGGAATACTTGTGTGCAAGAATGTGTGCTGGGGGGTGGGGAGAGATGCAATGGGGAAGTGTGTGTGTGTTGGTGGGGAGGGGGAGTTGTCTGCCTGTGCCTGGGACCAGTGCAGTTTAACATACTCCTAAGTGATCTGGAAAAGGGGTGAGTAGCCACGAGGCCAAATTTGCTGATGAGACAGAATTATTCTAAGTGGCAAAGACTGAGGTGGACTGGTGAGGAATGACAGAAGGGTCTGGCAGGATTGAGCCAATGGGAAACTAAATGGCATGTGAAATTCAATGTAGATAAATGTAAAGTGGTGCACCAGGGCAAAAATAACCCAAACTCTACCTGCACCATGTGAGGCTGTACCTTAGCTGTTACCACACAGTAAAAGTCTAGGAGTCTGTGAGCTAAGTGCACTGTGCTCAGCAGCAATCAAAAAGCATGTAATTCAAGTGTGGAACGCATTGCCACCAGAGGCTGTGGATGCTGACATTTTAGCTAGATTCAAGAAGGGATTCTTGGAGGAAAGTGGCATCAATAGCTATTGAGCATGGGAGTGAGGGGCATGGCCTCTGAATCAGAACTTTCTGGGCCTTAAATGCTGGAGATTGCAAGTGAGAGAAGAACAGTGGGGGAAAAGGTCCTGGTCAGATCCAGTTCATTCTCTCTTCCAGTATCCACAGTCTGCCCCTGTGGTGACACAGGGGACTAGGCAAGATGGACCTAGAGTCTGACCTAGCAAATGGTTGTTATGTTGTTATGCTTTTGGTGAGGGGCGTTCTTATGCTTTTGGTGCGCGTGTGCGTGTTCTTATGCTTTCAGGGTGTGTGTGTGTGTGTGTGGGCAGACATGCAAATACTAGGGCCTTCCCCACCTATGCCCTTGTCCCAGTTTGCATGAGTCTGCTGGTATCCCGTTGGTGGGAAAGGTGCCAGGTTTCCCTGATGTGCCTGTGCCCCACTGGGGGGTGTGTGTGTGTGTGTGTGTGTGTGTGTGTGTGTGTGTGTAGGAATATGCATGTATGTGTGTGCACGTGAGGTCTCCCTGATGTGCCCATCCTCCACTGGGAGGGGGGAGGAGGGGTGTATTTGTGTGCATGTGTGAATCTTTTTGACTTGCCCGTATCCTATAAGAAGGGCTGTATGTGTTTGTGTATATGTGCGCATGTATCAGAACATGTGTGTATTTTAATGCCTGTGCCAGGCTCTCTGATCTGTCCATGCTCTGCAGGAAGGGCTGTATGTGTGTGTGTGTGCGTGCATGTGCAGGCATGTACTGGGCACCCTGACCGGCCCATGCGCTACAGGGAGGTACAGGTGGAGGAGAAGAAGAAAAAGAAGAAGGATGATGAGGATGAATTTCCTCCCGAGATCTGGGAGCTGCTCAAGGGGGTGACCAAGAAGAGCGAGTATGAGCGCATCGCCTTCCAGTATGGCATCACTGACCTGCGTGGCATGCTCAAGCGCCTCAAAAAGGTCAAAGTTGAGGTCAAGAAGAGCGAAGGTCTGTGGAGCTGGGGTGGTGGTGAAGGCTGCAGGAACTGGGTGCAGGGTGTTGGGGTGTGGGTGAAGGGGGCTGGGATACAGAGACTGGGGTGCTAGGCATTGAGGGAGTGGGTGGGGAATGGGGGCAGAGAGCACAAAGTGGGGGAGATAAGGGCTGGGTGGAGGCCAAGACAGGGACTGGGGTGACTGGGAGAGCTGGGGTCTGCAAGGCAAGGGTGGGGGGATAGAGACCAGGAGGGGGAGGGATGAGGAGTGAGGAGAAAAGCAGGGGGTGAGGAGCCTGTGAGGGGCTCTACCAGCGATCAGCCCCCCTCTCCCTGCAACTGCCCCCTCCCAGCCTTTACCAAAAAGTTAGATCCTGCCTACCAAGTGGACAAAGGCCACAAGATCAAGATGGTGCTGGAATTGAGCAACCCTGATCTGCCTATCAAGTGGTTCAAGAATGGGCAACTCATCAAGCCCAGCAGCAAGTGAGTGAGGGGGGGCAAGGCTGGGGCTACTGCCATGGAGGAGTTCTGGAGTAGAGACATGTTGGGGAGCAGGCCCCAGAATCAGTGGGGGGACCTGGGTGGTCACAGCCAGAGAAGGCAATGGGGTGGACTTTAAAGGGAAGTCGGTGCTGGAGGGGCCTTGGAGAAGTGGCTCTAGGGGGCTGACAGTCAGAGGGCATTGAGGGGCTGTTCATGTGGGGGCCTCTGGGGGAAGTCAAGGGGTTTCTAGTGGATCTATTTGTGTAGGGGGGTTTGCAGGTTACTTATGTTGGGGGGCAGCTGGGGGTGTGGGGAAGCTTTGGGGGCCAGACTTTTGTTGCCAGGGCCTCAGTCTTGGTCAGTTCTCCCCCTAACTGTGCCCCTCAGGTACGTGTTTGAGAACGTCGGGCTGAAGCGGATCCTGACCATCAACAAGTGCACGCTGGCTGATGATGCGGCCTATGAATGCTTGGTGGGTGAGGAGAAGTGCTGCACTGAGCTCTTCGTCAAGGGTGAGCCTGTAAGGGGAGGGAACAGATGGGGGGAACCAGTGGTGTGTGGAGCAGAGGGGGCACAGCTCCCCTGCTCAAGCGCCTTCTCTTCTCTGAGCCCACCCTTGGTGCTGACCAGGCCTTGTCCAACTGTCTGTCCCCTCCTTCCCCAACAGAACCTCCTGTGCTGATTGAAAAGGGCCTGGATGACCAGCAGGTGTTTGTGGGTGACCGCGTAGAGCTGGAGGTAGAGGTGTCTGAAGAGGGAGCTCAAGTCATGTGGTAATGTGTGCCTGTCCGTTGGTCCATTCAGCTGCCCCAGCCCCCACTTGCTCAGCCTTCCCTGCCTTCCTGCACATAACCTTCTTTTCTTCCTTTCATCCCTCCACATTCCCCCTTCCCCTCCACACACACTCTATCCACCCACTCATCCATCCCTGCACATACCTCTCTTCTCCCTCATCTCTTCATCTCCATTGTTCAGGCACAATCCTACTTAAGGAGGGGGCTGCGCTAGATGACCTCTTGAGGTCCCTTCCAGCCTGATTTTCCTGTGATCTCGGATAGTGCATTTCCATTCCTCCTTTTGTCCCCACAGCTGGTGCTCTCAGCACCAAGCCTCTGCAAGGTGCTCAGAGGACCATTATTATTGCTGAAAACTTGTAAGATCTTTTCCTAGTCAGAACTGGCTGATTATCCAAAGGGCTGATTACAGGCTGAGTATAGGCATTTGGGATCTTGGACTTGCAAGGAAAGAAGATGAGCAAAATTCTCTAGGAACCCATCTGATATCCTGCTAGCCATCATTCAAACTGGAGAGTTGTGTCAATTGGCTAAGAACATCTGTGAGAAGGTCCCCGCCATTGGTATCAGCCCTTACTGTCCCTTGATCTCATCTTGAGCAGTCAGACACCCCCATCCCTCATTCTAATAGAAGTAGGTGAATCACAGACCAGTGGTTTCATCAGTTCCCTGCTTTGTGCTTGGTGTAGAGTACCCACAGCCAAAGAAGGGATGAGGGTTTCTCTACCAAGAGAGCAATAGGTGTGAGATGAGGGGTTGAGAAGAGACTCACCCACCAGCATCCTACCTTCTTGATACAAGCAACCATGGCCCCAGTAGCAAATGAGAAAGCCAGCCTTTGTATTTAAGACCCAGATGGATAGGCAGACCAGTCCTGCATGGGTGAGAGAACCAGGAAGGACAGCTACCCAATCCCAGCCATCATGCATGTCCCTTTGTCAGAGCACATGCCCATCAGGAGACTCAAGGCAGCAGCAGACTGTTCTCATTATCCATGAAGCTCCATTCAGTGAAGTGAAGGAGCTGGAACAGGTCTTGCCAAAGGGCCCAGAGCAGTGGCTTCTATTTTGAGGGGCCAGCCCACTGCTCCATGGGGACCCACCTTAGGGACCTGAGTGTGATGGAAGAAGAGGACAACTAGGTGAAATCACTGGGATCTCAAGAGAAGGGACCCTCATCTTTCAGTCCAAAAGCTGGCCTTTCAGGGGACACTAGAACTGTGTTCCACTGCAGAGGGTCCTATTGATGAGAGACTGTGGTGAAGAGGAGGATGCAGCCACGCTTCTCTTGGGAGGCACCCCCTGCTGCCTGGCAAAGCCTTGGGACAAACACCGTGTAGAAGGCAGACCTTCTAGGCCAAGGACAATTGGGCAGCTCCATGGAAGAAGGAACTGGGTTGCAGGGTGCGAAGGAGGCTAACTGGGCTTGCATTCATGATTCCCAGCCAAAACTTAACATGCTGACTTTTTCCAGGCTATATGAGGTGGTGAAAGCCAGCATCTGGGCCCTGCCTGCAGCGTGCTGACAAAGCTATGTTCCTCAGCCAGTTATTGCAGATCATGAAGCTAGCAGGGCAGAGAATTTGCAGGGGATTTGGGAGAAGCAGCATGCGCCTATCCCCTTGGCGTGGGCACAGACAGACAGCTGGCCAGAGACCTGGCAGCCAAAGCTGAGCCCGCCCAGTGTCCTGACAGCTGGTACCCACTGCCTCGTGTCTGGGCTTTGAAGGGAGCCATGTGAAAGCTGTCTGGAGCCTAAACATTCAGGGGCATTGTCGTGTTCTTTTTACAGGTGGTGAGAAGGGTACCATTGCTGGGGTGCTGTGTTGGAAAGGTGCTGTGAGCACTAGTGGCATGGTGGTGGGGTGCTAGCCCCAATGAAAAATGGGTTATCCTTCCCAGCAGAGGCTTAAACTTCCCTGAGCTTCCACATAACTTGGAGGCCGCTCTTCCCCACAGGCTGCTAAAGGCATGAGCTCCATATCATATTTCTAGCTTGGACTGTTAGGATGGGTCCTTTTGGACTAAGCACCAGCCCTCTGATGCCCTTAGGCCCCCATCTAACCTGGAAATCATCCTCTGTGACTCCTTTTGCATTCCAAGTTGTGAACGACTCCCCCCATGCCCCTGCCACCAGGCTATGGGAGACACACAGACGGTGCCTGTGTCACTGCCATGCCAAGGAGAATACCCATATCCTTCTAAGTATACACTGACCCTGCATATAAGTCAATCCCTGTGTTTCTGGGGTCAGTTTTAGGACAACTGGCACCAGAGGCTTTATCCTCTGGCTTCTTTGGATGAGAGCTAAACAGAGAACTTGGAGCAGGCTGGATCCTGGGAGTGTCCCCCCACCTGTCAGTGTCTGGGTAGGCTAATATCAGGTGTGCACAGGTTTGGAGGTGCAGGGAGCTGATCTGTGATTGTCTCTGGCATGGAGTTGAGGGGCTCTGCCTTTGGGAAACAAGGTGTTGAGTAATAGTATCTTCTGAGAGGCAGGCATGTCATGTCAGATGCTGCAGAGTTCAGCTCAAGGGCACTGTCCATCAGCTGTGACAGGGGGAGTTGAGAAGCTTGGGTCAGTCTTTCCAATGCAGAGCTGGAGTCTCTCTGTACCCAACCTGCAGCCTGAGAAAAGCCATATGTGGATACAACACATCCACTATGACCTAAGCTGTTTTTCAGTGGTTGGTACCACAAAAGATCACTTGCGTTTAGTGTTTCTGGGAAAGTGACAAGGGTACTAGCCCCCCCCTGGCCAGTTGTCTGCCTGGCAGGCCAGCCATGCTCCAACATCTGCGCATGCATCCACTCCTATGCCCTGCATCCATCCATTCATCCATTCCCACATGCCCCCTTCCAACCACTGACCCATCTACCCCTACACCCTTTTCTATCCTCCCCTCCATTGCTGCTTAACCCTTCCACCTTGCTTTCCCTTTCCCCACCCATCCACCCCCTTCACACTGCTGTCCACTTCTTCTAGGATGAAGGATGGGGTGGAACTGACCCGTGACACAGGCTTGAAGTACCGGTTCAAGAAAGATGGCAAGAAGCACATCCTTATCATCAATGAGGCCAGCAAGGAGGACACCGCCCGCTACAAGGTCATGACCAATGGGGGCGAGTCCGAGGCTGACCTGGTAGTGGAAGGTACCCAGTGCAGGGGGAGAGGAAGGGGCTGATCCAGGCTGTTGGGTGGGCATGGGGTAGGGGCAGGTGAGGGGGTGGGTGAGGAGCTGAGTTGAGCTGGACAGGGCCAGGGTGGGGGGCTAGGGGCACAGGTCAGGACCTGAGGCTGGGGCAGAGAAGGGACTGGACAAGGGGCAGAGAGATGGGGCTTGTTGGGTAGCCTGTGCTCTGTCAGAGCCTGCCTGACTGTCTTACCCACCCACAAGACAAAAAGCTCGAGGTGCTGCAGGGCATCGCAGACCTGACGGTGAAAGCCACTGAACAGGCTGTTTTCAAGTGCGAGGTGTCAGATGAGAAGGTGACGGGCAAGTGGTACAAGAATGGTGTGGAGGTCCGGCCCAGCAAGCGAATCCAGATTTCCCACTCAGGCAGGTGGGCACTGGTTGAAGGAAGCTCACAGTAGTGGAACTGTCCCTGGCTGGGGGCACTGTTAGAAGGAAGCTTGCAGCAGTCGTGGTGTCCCCAGCTGGGGGCACTGCTGTGAGTAAGCACACAATACTGAGGGAGTCTCTAGCTGGAGGCATTGCTGTGGGGAAGTTTACAGCTGTCCCAGCCCCACATTGTTCCTGACATGGTCCCTGTGGCAGGTTCCACAAGCTGGTGATTGATGATGTGCGGCCGGAGGACGAGGGCGACTACACCTTCATCCCTGATGGCTATGCCATCTCGCTATCTGCCAAACTCAACTTCCTGGGTGAGTGTGGGACAGCACTGCTGTAGGGAAGCTCGCAGTAGCTCGGTTTCTGGCTGGGGACACTTCCTCAATGCCTGAGTCTGGCTAACCCTTTTCTCTCTCCTTCAGAGATCAAGGTGGAGTACGTGCCCAAGCAAGGTGAGTCCTTCACCCTGCCTCAGGTCTGCTGGACTGGGGCATGAAGAGGAGATGGGGCAGGCTGCCTGATAGTCTTCCCCCCAACCTTCCTGTTCTGGTGGGGTGGAGGGTAGAGGCCAGGATGAGGGTCTGGGGGGTCAGGGATGGGATGGTTGCAGAAGGATAAAGAGTTGTGGCACATGGCACGGGTAGAAGGGACAGGAGGTCTGACCCCTCATCTCTCTCCTACCTCCCCTCACCCCAAGAGCCCCCCAGAATCCACCTGGACACTTCAGGGAAGATGGCCGAAAACACCCTCATAGTGGTGGCTGGGAACAAGCTGCGGCTGGATGTGCCCATCACTGGGGAGCCAGTGCCTACCGTCACTTGGCTGAAGAGTGACCAGGTGGGCACTGGGGGCACAGCAGGGAGTGGGGGTGGGGGGTGTCTCTGTCTCTAGGAACTGTGTGTGTGTGTGTGTGTGTGGTGGAGGGGAGGGGAGGGGGATCATGTTACTATGAGCAGAGGGTGCCCCCTGCCCAGCCTTTGTCCCAGCAGGCAGTTGGGGAGGGGGTGGAGGCTGGAGGTTCAGGACACAGCCTTAGTGGGGTAGCATGAACTTAGAGGGCAAGGGGCAGGGAGTCCTTAAGTTTGGGCTGGGGGGTCCCTGTGACAGCAGATTTCCCCTCCCTCCCATCCCTCCAGCTGTTCTTGGGGTTGTGGTGAGACACCAGGGGATGGCTCCCCGCACCCCCCAGCTGACACACTGTCCCACAGGAGTTCACAGAGAAGGAGGGCCGTGCCCACATTGAGGAGCAGAAGGAGCTGAGCAGCTTTGTGATTGAGAGTGCAGAGCGGTCAGATGAGGGCAGGTACACCATCAAAGTGGTCAACCCTGTGGGTGAGGACTCTGCCACACTTCACATCAAGGTGGTTGGTAAGAGAGGGGTTTGGGGGCACTGACCTCTGGGTAGGGGGTGTTGTCAGGTGGCAAGGAGTGCTGGGTGAAGGGTCACAAGGGCACTGGGTGTGGGGTCACAAGGCAGGGGGCAGGAGCTGTGAATTGGCATCATAGGGTCACATGGCAAGAATCCTATGGCTCCTGGGTGTGGGGTCATAGGGGGAATGGGGGTCACGTGGAGCTGGGTGTGAGGTCAGGGCAGAAGCCACAGGGGTGCTGAGCTTGGACTTACAGAGGTGAAGAGGTTGGGGGGGTCACAGGTCAGGGGTCAAGTTGTGTTGGGTGTGGGGTCATGGCACAATGGGTGTTGGGTTTGGGGTTGGGCCACAGGTGCTAAGTTTGCGGTCAGGAGGTATTCCGTGTGGGGTCATAGGGTAGGGCTTAGGGCATGCTGGGTGAGGGGTTGGGTTACAGGAGGGCTGGTAGTGGTTATGTGTGGCGACATGTAGAGGGTGCATGGGGGTGCACCCCCTGATAGGCTGCACTCCCTGCTTAGGCAATGGGCTGGGGGCAGGCGGGAGCACTGGTTGCCCCACTGTGAGTGCTGGCTAGGGAGTGGGAGCACTGGATGAACCACTGTGGTTGCTTCCCAGTCAGTGCAATTGGTAGCGGGGAGACCCTCCCCCCTTCCCCACCTCCTGGTTGGTGAGACTGCCTGCAGGGGACACCCCCCTCCGGCGGTCACTGACTGGGCACATGCCCCCCCCCCCCCAAAGGTGGCACCAGTCAAGGGATGCTGGGTATGGGATGACAGTGCAAGGGGTTTGGGGTTTCATAGGGTAGGGGTAAGGATCCTGGGTGTGGGAATACAGACAGGGGATCACGGGGGTGCTGAATGTAGATAAACAGGACAGAGGGATCACAGGGGCTGGGTGGAGTTGCAGAGAGCCAGAGAGGAGGTCACAGGGGCTTGGTAGGGTGACCAGAGTGCCGGTATAGGGTCACAGTGGTGCCTAGTGGAGTCTTGGGAGAGCTGAACAGGGGCTTCTGGTGGCATTGGCCAGAGGGGAGCTGTGTGGGATGGAAGGGGTGAGTGTGTGGAGTCTTGGAACGCTGGCTGAGGAGGGATTAGGGGTAGAGCAACAGGGGCTTGGCTAAGCTGGGCTGCTGGCAGGGAGGCAGGGGTGATGTGGTGTTCAGGTCCTTCCCTGTGGTGGCTGGTGCCAGAATCATCTGCAGCAACTCCCTGCCTCTCTTGTAGATGTTCCCAACCCCCCTGAGGCCGTTCGCATCACCTCCGTGGGGGAGGACTGGGCTGTGCTGGTGTGGGAGCCCCCAAAATATGATGGTGGGCAGCCCATCACAGGTAAGTCCCCTTGTATGCCTGCATGTACAAACATGTGCAGACACACCTCCACATGTACAAACATGTTCATGATACGTCTGGCCCCTGTCCTGGCTGGAGTGCAAGAAGGGCAGCCTGTGTAGTATGCATATACATGCCCCTGTGCATGTATGTGTACATGTGTGCACACGTGCAAGAGTCTAAACATGTGTGAGTCTTCCCTCCTGCTGCCTCCTAGGGCCCCTGATAGAGTGGGAGGAGGGAAGGATATGTCATGTGTGTGCGCGTGCGTGTGAGAGGGTAGAATGTGTGTTCTTGTGCTTGTGAGAGAGAGAACTCTTACCCCTAGGGTTGCCTCCCAGAGCCCTCATGGAGAAGGAAGGTAGGATCTGATCTGTGTCTACATGTGCACACAACTTGCAGGTAGCTGTGTCCCTCTTGGGGGGGGGGGGGGGAGTATAATACCTTAATGTTGCCCCCGCAGCCACAGGGCACCTCATGGGGATGAGACTTACGCTGCCCCCCCCACCAGGGTACCTGATGGAACGCAAGAAGAAGGGCAGCATGCGGTGGATGAAGCTGAATTTTGAGGTGTACACGGACACCACTTACGAATCCACCAAGATGATTGAAGGCGTGCTGTATGAGATGCGTGTCTTTGCTGTCAATGCCATCGGGGTCTCCCAGCCCAGCCACAACACCAAGCCCTTCATGCCCATTGGTGAGGCCAGGGTGGGGGTAGGGGTTGTTCTGTGGGAAGGCATAGAAATAGAGGAATTAGGCTAGAAGAGGAATCTCCAGAAGTCATCTAGTCCAAACCCTTGGCTGAGGCAGAATCAGCCCCAGCCAAACAATCCTGTACAAATCCATTGTCTAATCTCTTAGTAAAGTGGTGCCCACCCTGACACAACACAGGACATTACACCCAGACCTGCCACAGGTAAAACAGGGGGACCGCAGTAGCCAATGTCCTGCTGCTGGAAAAGGTTGTTAATATGCACTCAGGAGATTCCAGTTAGAGGCCACATCCCCACTACAGAGGAAGGCAAACACCCCACAGTCTGCACTGAACTGAGCAGGGAGTAAAATTCCTTCCTGACCTCAAATATACCCATTGGTCTGACTGAGAGGAGGAGCAAGTCCCTTTAGCTAGGAACTTGCTTTGGTCCCAGCAGGAGCCCTGGCACAGCCAAGTCCCAGTCTCTGTGCTGTGGGGGTGAGTGGGCAGGGGGCCCAGGCTTGGGGCCATGTGGATAGGGGCTGTGAATAGTTTTGAGGGGGCAGTGGGAGATGTTGGGGGGGTACATGCTTCTGCAGAGGAACTCTGATCTCCCCTTCCTCTCCGCACCCTGCAGCCCCCACCAGTGAGCCGACCCACCTGACCCTGGAGGACGTGACAGACACCACAGCCACCTTGAAGTGGCGCCCACCAGACCGGATTGGGGCCGGTGGCATTGATGGCTACCTCATCGAGTACTGCCGGGAAGGCTGTGAGTGGTATCTGTAGGGTTGGGTTGGACGTTGGGGTGGAGGGAATGCCTGGTGGCTGTACCCTTTCATAAGCTCATGGCACATCCACACCTTGCATCCTGTACCCAGTTCTGCTTCCCACACCACAAGAATACAGGAGAACTAGAGGTGGTTTAGAGAAGATCAACAAGGATGATCAGGGGCATGGAGGGGCTTCTATATGAAGAGAGACTAAAGAGGCCAGGCCTGTTCAGTTTAGAAAAGAGACACTTGAGGGGGTACATAAGAAGGGTTTACAGAATACTAAATAGTGGAGGAAATCAATAGGGATTTATTATTTACTGTCTCTCACAAGACAAGAACTAGGGGTCACAAAATGAAGCCAGTAGGTTGCAAGTTTAAAATGAACAAAAGGAAGCTCTCTCTCACCCAACATGTGATTCAGGTGTGGGACTTGGTGCAGCCAAATTCAAGAAGGGATTGGACAAGTTCTTGGCAGAAAGGGGCATCAATAGTTATTGAGCATGGGAGTGAAGGGCAAAACCTCTGAATCAGAACTTCCTGGACCTTAAATGCTGGAGGCTTCAAGTGAGAGAGGAACAGTGGGGACAAAACTCTGGTCACACCCAGTTCACTCTCATTTTCAGCATCTGCTCTCTGTCCATGTGTGACAGAGGGGCCTGGAGGAGGTGATTTGTGGGCTGACTTAGTACATGGCTGTTGTTAATTGGTCTAATGTGGCCAAGGCTGGGAGAGACCCCTAGGATCGGATGGGGGGGCCTGACCCATGCTGTGATCTCTGACCTGGTGGGCCCTGCTCCTTTTGCCTTGACTTTTGAACCCCACCCCCTTGCCCTGCCCTGTGCCCCCTCCCCCCAGCGGATGAATGGATCCCGGGCAACACAGAGCTGGTGGAGCGCTGTGGCTTCACAGTGAAGGGACTGCCCACAGGCGAGAAGCTCATGTTCCGTGTCACCAGCGTGAACATTGCTGGTCACAGCCAGCCAGCCACCATGGCACAGCCTGTCACCATTCGGGAGATTGTTCGTAAGTGATCCTTCTCCCCCATGGGAGAATCCATCCCTCCTCTCCCATGAGTATAGACCCCGCACCTCCAACTGCTTCCTGTGGCATCTCCTGCCCCCTTTAACACTCCCTCTCAACCCCAGAGCAGCCAAAGATCCGCCTGCCTCGGCAGCTGCGTCAGACCTACATCAAGAAGGTGGGGGAGCAGGTCAACCTGGTTATTCCTTTCCAGGTGAGCTGCGGTAGGGAAAGGAGGGGAGGGGGCGGGATGGGGGTTGGATGCCTTAAGAATCTTCAGGATCCTTGCTGGGCACTGCTACAGGGAAGCTCACAGCAAGGGATCCCTGATGCGGGTTCTGCTCTAGGGAATCTTGTAGCAGGGACTTCCTGGTGAGGGCACAGTTCTGGAGAAGCTCACAGTAGGGTAGTTCTAGTTGGGGCACTGCTCCAGGGAAGCTTGCAGCAGGGGACATCTAGGCAGGGCATTGCTTTGGAGAAGTTCACAGCAGGAGAGCCCTGGTTGGGGCACTGCTAAGGGGAAGCTCACAGTAGCGAATCCCTGGACAGGTCACTACTCAGGGAAAGTTTGCAGTACCGTGACACTCCCCACCCCTCCAACCGCTAGGGTAAGCCACGGCCCAAGGTAATGTGGAAGAAGGACGGGCAGCCCCTGGACCCCAAGGAGATCAGTGTGCGCACATCCGACTTGGACACAATTCTCTTCATCCGCTCAGCTGCCCGGCACCATTCGGGCCAGTACGAGCTGTCGGTGCAGATTGAGAACATGGAAGACAAGGCCACCATCAAGATCCGCATTGTGGGTGAGAGCTGTGGAGGGGAGCAGGGCAGTGGGGAGGGCAGGGTGACTGGAGTGAGAGGTTGGGGGCTGGGGTCTCTGCTGCCGGTGTCCCCTGCTGTTTCATGTTCCCTTTTCCCTGTAGGGGTGGTAGTGGGGGGCAGCTAAGACCCCCAGCCTCTCCTTCCCACCTCCAACCCTGGTATATGCATTGGGAAGGAGGGCTGTGCCCTGTTCTATATTTAGGGTCCTGTGATGGGCTAGGCCAACTGTGCCCCCTCACCTACCCCCTTTCTGCCTCCCATAATCCTCCTCTTATTGGAGCCTTTGAAGTGGAGGGTGGGAGTCCACCTGCGATGCATGTGCTGGGGCTTGTCAAGCTCGGGGGGGGGGGGGGGGGGT
>JAGPOW010003481.1:0-20662 GCA_030014935.1 Caiman crocodilus | reverse complement strand
GTGTGTGAGAGGGGTGTCTGGGCTGTGTGTGTGTGTGAGAGGTCTGGGCTGTGTGTGTGTGTGAGTTGTCTGGGCTGTGTGTGTGTGTGAGAGGTGTCTGGGCTGTGTGTGTGTGTGTGTGTGTGTGTGTGTGTGTGAGAGGTCTGGGCTGTGTGTGTGTGTGTGAGAGGTCTGGGCTGTGTGTGTGTGTGTGAGAGGTGTCTGGGCTGTGTGTGTGTGTGTGAGGTGTCTGGGCTCTGTGTGTGTGTGTGTGTGTGTGTGTGTGTGAGAGAGATGTCTAGGCTGTGTGTATGTGTGTGTGAGAGATGTCTGGGCTGTATGTGTGTGTGAGAGAGATGTCTGGGCTCTGTGTGTGTGTGTGTGTGTGTGTGTGAGAGAGGCAGAGATGCCGGGGGGGATGAGTGTGTGTGTGTGTGAGAGAGAGATGTCTGGGCTTTGTGTGCGTGTGTGAGAGAGAGAGAGATGTCTGGGCTGTGTGTGTGTGTGTGTGTGTGTGTGCGCGCGAGAGAGAGAGGCAGAGATGCCGGGGGGGGTGAGTGTGTGTGTGTGAGAGAGAGGGAGATGTCTGGGCTGTGTGTGTGTGTGTGTGAGAGAGAGAGGTGTCTGGGCTTTGTTTGCGTGTGTGTGAGAGATGCCTGGGCCCCTGTGTGCATGTGTGTATGTGCGCGCGCATGTGACACGTTTGTCCTCCTTTGTGCATGCATACGTGTCTATTACAGATGTCAGGATCCTTTGTGTGAGTGCGTGCATTTGTGTTTGTGGGGCACAGGCATGTCAAATGCCTGGGTGTTCTGGGTTATGGGGGTTTTGTAGACACGTGGAATCTGACTCTGTCAGTACATGTCTATGTATCGATATCAGATGCCTGGGTTCTGTACCTATGCTTCTGTATCCCAAACTTCTAGGTCCCAGCTGTGCCTACACTGCTTTCCCTATGGCATTATCCCAGATTCAGTGCTTTGTGTCTGCACCTAATGAGGCCCTACTGAGGGGTGAGGATTGGGGGTTGCCCCCCAAACTTGCCCCCTCCCTTCTAACTCGCCCCCTTCCCCCTGCAGAGCCCAGATGGAGCACACCTGACCTGGGAGCCCCCTTCAGTGACATCCGGCAAGATCATCGAGTACTCGGTGTACCTGGCCATCCAGAGTGCAGGGGCAGGGCCTGAGCCCAAGGGGGCAGGGCCAGGCCCAGCTGGTGGGGCAGGGCCAGGGCCAGCCCAGCTGGCCTTCATGAGAGTCTACTGTGGGCCAAGCCCCTCATGCCTGGTGCAGTCAGGCAGCCTGTCCAGTGCCCATATTGACTACACCACCAAGCCAGCCATTATCTTCCGTATCGCTGCCCGCAATGATAAGGGCTACGGACCTGCCACGCAGGTGCGGTGGCTCCAAGGTGAGCCCACCCTGGACACCTGGATTCTGTGGGGAGGAAGTGGGAAACAAGGGCGGATGCCAGCAGAGCTGTAGAAGGAGCAGGCATATCAGGGGTTGCATCTTTGCCCACCTGTATGCCTGGATTCTGTGCCAGGAAGGTGGCAGGTACACCAGGGCCACCTCTTTCCCCGCTACAGAACCCAGGGTAGGGAGGGGGTTATCCAGATGTCAAGGGGGCTAGGGAGGGGGCAGGTTTGCCCAGAGCTGCACACACTCATCTGGTCACCTGAGTTTTCTAGGAGTTGAGAAGGAGACAGCTTCTAGGCGCCTAGGGAAGAGGTTGCTCACATGGTAGGAGGGTTGCAGCTGAGGTTGGGAAGGAGCAGGTATGCCAGGGACTGCCCATTTTCCCACTCAGACACCTGTGTTCCATCCTCTGATGGAGCAGATAGGTGACTTAAGAGATGCCTGGGTTTTGTCTCCATGGGGAGGGGGCTGCTCAGACACCTGGATTCTCTCTGGGGAGCTTGTGAGTTGTGTGGGTGGGGAGGGAGCTGAGGAACCTGGATGCCTAGGTTATCTTATGGGCCCTGTCTGTTGGTTGCAGAGTCCAGCAAAGATGGCACCATAGCCAAGCCAGCAGGCAAACGCCCACTCTCCTCCCCTGACATGTGAGTATTCTTGAGGGGAGGGCACTAGGAACCCCCACATACACACACACGACAGAAGACTGTGGTGTCCATTGCATGGGTGGGGGGCAGGAGCTGTGTAGGAACATGATTGCTTTTTGCACTCTGCTGAGGGAACCTTTTCCTTGGGGTTGGAGGACAGGGTTTTAGGAGGACACCTCTTCTGTAGTGGGAGACCAGATTCCCTGTTGCACTGTCCTGAGCGGAGTGAGGGCAGGGTTCCCCATTGCACTCAGTACTGAGGGGAACCTTTGTCTGGGAGGGGGAGGGTTTTAGGGGCAGCCTTTATTTACAGGAAGTTAAAAGGCTTTGTGAGGGGGCGGGTGCCCCATACACTCTGCTTAAGGCAACCTTTCTCTGAGTGGGGGGGTACAAAGATGAATCGGGGCAACTGCCCCAGGCCCCTGGAAGTGGGGCAGAGCAGCAGCAGTGCAGAGCCCTGCTGAGCAGTGGCTCTACGTTCAGCCACTCGCTAGCCCCTCTCCCCCACATGGATGCTGGCAGCGGCAGCTTCTTCTGGGCCCAGATTGGAGTGGGGGCAGGGCCCTGCATGGGCTGATTTGCCCTGGGACCCACACCCTGCTCGGATCAGCTCTTGGCACAGTTCTGGGGAGAACCTGTTGGAGGAAGGACAACGCTCTGTGCTGCACTGAGGGTGGGAATCTTTCGGGACATAGTTCTGCAGAAAACTTTCTTGTGTGGTGGGGCAGGTCTTTCTGCTCTGCTGCTGTTAGGAGCTTTTGAGGGGGTGTTTTTAGGGAGAACCTTTGTTAGGGAGGCTGTTCCCTGTCACTGTGCTGAAGGGAATCTTTCTCTTGGAGGGGTGGACGGATGGGAGTGGGTGCCCTGTGCACTCTGCTGGGGGGAATATTTGGGGGAAGAGGCAGGGTTGAGGGGTGGGATTTCCTCTGCAGGGGGCAACCCTAGGGTCTGGGCAGGTGCTGCATTCTGTTAAGGGAGAACTTGGGGTGGCAGGCTCTGAGGGGAACCTTTCACTGGAGGCTGCGGAGGTGAGTTCCCCTATACTCATGGTAACCCCTCTTCTCCCACCCCTCAGGAAATCTGCTCCAAAGAAGCCCAAGGCCGAGGGGCAATGAAAGACCCCCACAACACCACCCCAGACAGCTCATAGCATTGGCTCAAAGGATGGAACTCACCCCCCTGCTCCATGGGCAGCAACAAGAGCTACACCTCCCAGAAGAGGCTGGGGAGAGGCTTTTCAGTGGGTGGGCTGGCTGGAATTAAGTTCTTTTGTACTCCCATCCCACACCTTGGGGTCCCCCTTCCTTTGTACAGAGTGGGGGAGGGGGGCAAAGATATTGCTATGACAAGTCTCCCTACATCCAAGCTGGGGTTCCTATTTGCCTGCCACCTGAGGAGGCTGTGATTTGAGGGTGGGGTCTAAGTTTGGACCCGCCTCCCGTTGTCCTTCTGGGGGGGTGCCTCCCTTTCTCCTTCAGACACATTTTTTGTATAAAAACCCCCTTTTTTTTAGAAAAAATAAATAAAGGAAAAAAAAATAAGGTCTGTAAGGGGTAGGGGCGGGGCTCCCTGCTTGGCTCTGACCCCTATCGGTCCAACCCCCGTTTTGTATTATAGTGTATTTCGCTGTGGACGCCCTGTCCCCAGGACTCGACCTCCGCCCCTCCCGGGACAGGCCTTGACCCCCTCCCCGTGCCGTCGTATCTGTCGTTTTTGTGCTATTTTGAACAATTAAAGACATTTTTTTGAAGTAAACAAAAGAGGAAGCAAGAGTCCGATCGGCGGGGGAGGGACACACGAGTCCGGGACTGATGGACAGAGAGGGGAAGGACCCATGAGGCGGGAAGGGACTGAGCTGGGGCGAGATCCGTGCAACCCCGACCTCCGCGGCTTCTTCAAGGCCGCGTCACTGGACCTGCCACGTGTGACTTGGAACCGCCTGGTGCAGGCCCCTCGGCCCCGCCCCTTTACCCTCAAGCCCCTCCCAGCTTCTAGAGCCCTAGTTCCTGGCACCTCAAATAGCCTCTGCTGGGACCCGGGTTCTTCCCGCTTCCCCACCCCCCACATTACTCTGCCCCCTGCATTCCCACACCCGCGGATCCCCAATCCCTCTTCAGTCCCTGGAGGCGTGGCTGGGCGGGGGTGGTGGCTACACAGGGACGTGGCTTGGCGTAATTGACCCCTTCTGCAGAGCTGGTCTCGCGTATGGGGGCATAAGCTCACTAGGAGTCGTAGTTTGGCTTGACCTGAGCAGCTCCCGCCCCAGGTCCCATGGTGTTCAAGGAGGCGTGGCTTCCCGAGGCGTGGTCTGGTCTGGATCTAGACACGCCCTCTCCCCGCGTGACTCGTCTCCACGCAGAGACCACGATGGAGGCGGCGGCGGCGGGTTCGAGCGCTGGGTCCAGATCGGGTCCGGGCCCCGCTCCAGCTGCGCTGCCCGCTCTGGACGCAGGGTCGCGGGAGCTGCTCGAGGCCTGGCGGGACCGGGTCTCCTGCGAACTCGACACTGTCATTGACTTCTGGATCCGTCACTCGCACGACCCCGAGCACGGGTGGGTGTCAGGAGTCAGGCAGCTGGTTCGGTCCTTGTCCCCAGCGCAACAGAGGAGCCAGGAGGCCGAGACCCTGCTCAGCCCTCTAAGGTCCAATGCAGGAGCCGACCCCGGCGTTCGGGGTCCTCCTCCCAAATTCGGGAAAGAACCCAGGCATCCGGGGCTCCCAAACCCTAGCGCAGGAAGGAACCCAGAGGTCCTGGAGTCCTACTCCCCGCTCCCTTAAGCGCGGGAGGAAACCCAGACTCCCGGGTCCCGTGTGCATTCCCCCCCCCCGCCCCCCCGCCCCTTCTCCAGCACCAGAAAGAACCCAAGTGTACTGGAGACTCCCACTAGCATGGGAAGGAACACAGGCGTCCGACATCAACCCCCCGCAGCCCTCCTTCCAGCCTGGGAAGGTGCCTAGGAGTCCTAGAGACAGACTCTTAACTCCCCATCAACGCCCGAGGGGACATTCAACCCAGGTGCCCGAGCGCTGACCACCCACCCTGTCCCCAGCGGGTTCTTTTCTTGTCTGAGCCGCGACGGGACAGTCTATGACGAGACCAAGTACGTCTGGATGCAAGGTCGGCAGGTGAGTTAGGATGCGTGGGTCCCCTGAGAGGGCGGGGGCTTGGATGCTTGAGTTCCTTCTTGGAATGGGTGGAGGAACTGGAGTCGGGACGGCTGGGTTACTTCGGACAGTGAACGGGAGGAGGGTTCTGTGCGTTCGGCTACCGGGTCTCCCCCCTGGCACTTGGGGGAAGGTGAATTTGGGGGTCTAGGAGCCTGGGTTCCCTTCGGGCCCTCAGTGGGGAGCTGGAGTCCAAGACGCCTGGGTACTCTCTTGGACTGAGGAAGGGGGGAGCCCGGATTCCTGGGTCCCCCGGGGGTTGGAGGAGGGGGGCTCGGACACTTGGGTCACGCCCGCAAGTCTGACCCCCACAAAGGTCTGGGTCTACGCCCGTCTCTACCGCTTGGTCCCGCGGTTTCGGCGCCCGGAGCTACTAGAAGCAGCGCGGGACGGTGAGTGAGGGATCGGGGCTCAGACGCCTGAGTTTTCAGGGGCGGGGTCCGGAGCCAGCTCGGACGCCCGGGTTCCCCTTGCCGCAGGGGGCGAGTTCCTGCTGCGCTGCGCGCGTCCGGACCCGCGTGTGCCCAAGGCCGCGTTCGCGCTGCTCCGAGACGGACGCGCGGCCAAGGTGCAGCGCTCTGTCTTCAGCGAGTGCTTCTGCGCACTTGCGCTCGACGAGCTTGGCCGCGCCACCGGGAACGCGTGCTATGAGGTGACGTCGCTCCCCGCGTGACGCCCTCGCGGACCCTCTCCCCGCCCAGGACACCCAACGTGACATTCCCGGGGAACCCCTCCCCCACGGGGTATCCCAGTAACATCTCCTTATGACACCCCCAGTTTCCCCCGCGACTCCTACATCACGCCCGCCCCCGCCCCCCGTGACAACCCCCTACTCTTCCATGGCATTTTCCTCCACCCTCCCCGAGATTCCCCCGCACGTGACTCCGGAAGACCCCGCCCTCCACGTGACCGTCCTACTGTCCTAGTCATCCTCTGACCCATCCTTCGCCCCCCCGCATTGTGACCTCCCCACCCGCACTACCCACAGCCCGGACGCCTGGGTTCTCTGGGAGGGGCGGGGCCTCGGACGCGTGGGTTCTCTAGGGAGTTCTGGGGGAGGACCTCCCAGGCTCTTGAGTTTTCTGCGGGGGTGGGGATCCCGGACACCTCGGTTCCTTGGGTGGAGAGTGGGGGCTGGGAGCCCGTGTCTGGGTTCTCCAGCGGAGTTGGGGACTCTGCCGGACGCCTGGGTCCTTATCCGTCCCGCCCGGCGCAGGCGGCGGCGCGGGAGTGGCTGGAGGCGGCGGAGCGGTGGGCGCGGGAGGAGCCGAACGGGCCCGGGCGCCCCCCCCTGCCCGGGGACCCTCCGCGCCAGGCACTCGCCGTGCCCATGATGCTGTTGTACTCGGCACTGCAGCTCGGCCACGGCCGTCCTGACGGCTCGGCCGGCGGCCGCCTCGCCTCCCTACAGGACTGGGCGGCCCAGCGCCTACGCCTGCACCTGCAGGTAGCACCCTCGCGCCGGACCGCCCTTGGGACTCATGCATAGCCCCACGTGACCACACACTGCCATGCGGGACTTCTCCTAGGGACCCCCCCACCCCGAGGCACTTTCTGTGACCCTAACGTGTCCTCCCAGGGGCCAGCCCCCATGCGTAAAAGAGGGTCTCTTTGGGACCCTCTGCCCGCGTGACCCCATTTGGGACACTGTAGTGTGAGCCCTTGATCCCCCCCACCTGTTTCCGCAGCAGCGCGAACCCCGTCCCCCACATGGGACTCTCCACCTACGTGACCCCCACCCCGCCTCCCTCATGCCCCCCACGTGACTCTCGGGGTCTCCCCCACTCAAGATCCACCTGCACTTGTGACCCTCCCCGCACCCGTGGAGACCCCTATGTGGCCCCCACACCAACCTGATCCCCCTACCACGTGACCCAGTTGGAGGACCCCCCCCACGTGATCCTCACCGGGGCACCCTTTCATGTGACCTTACGGGGATCATGACCCCCCTGGGGGACACTCCAATGTGACCCCCTGGAGAAGGTCTCACGTGATACCCGCCCCGGGAACACCACCCACGTGACCACACCTCACCGACGTGGGACCTCCAGCACAGGAACACCCCCGCACGTGACCCCTGGGGATTCCCTACACCCCCCCCCCAGACCTCCTTCAACTCCCCCCCACCCCGCAGCGTGGCAAGACTGCAGTGCTGGAGCATGTGTCCCTGGACGGGCTGGAGCTGCCGGGCAGCCTAGGCCGACTGCAGAACCCCGGTGAGCCGCCAGCTGGGGCTGGACGCTTGGGTTCCTTAGTGGGGGCAGTGGCGGGAGCGGCCTAGACACCTGGGCCTCCCAGAGTAGTGGCGGGAGTGGTGCCCGGTTGCCGGACGCCTGGGTTCTCTTCAGGCTCTTAAGGAGGTGGAGGGAAGCGAGACCGGATGCCCGGGTCCTGCTACTGATCTCCGCCCTCTCCCCTCTAGGGCACGCGATCGAGGCGGGCTGGATGCTCCTGCTCCACGCGCGGGCGCGGGGGGATATGGCGGCGGCGGACGAGGCCATCGACAGCTTCATGCTGGGGCCGCTGGATGCTGGCTGGGACTCACCCCACGGAGGGCTACTGGCCTTCCACGACGCCGACGGGCTCTGCCCCACGCAGGTGCTACCCACACAGACCCCTCCAATGGAAGTCTCATGACCCCCAACGCCCACGGGAGCCTCTAAAGTGCCACAGGCCACCCCCTACAGGACCCAGTACCTCTGTCCCGTGGGCCACGAGACTCACCACGGGACCGAGGCCTCACGGGACCCTCACGTGATCTCGGTACTGCTCACGCTGGATGCCCCACGGACCCCCCAATCCCCGCGCGGCCCATGGACACCTAATATCCCCCAGGAGTCTCTCCCTGGAGCTCAGGACCCTCCCAGTACTACCTGCAAACCCCACGCGACTCCCCCTGACCCCACGGGAACGCCCCGCGAGATTCCCCCCAATGGCTCCCATGGGCCTCACAACAATCCGATACCTCCCACGCGATGCTCCGACGCCCCCCAGGGCTCTATTCCGATGCCCCCTGTGTCCTCCTGGCTGTCTGAGGCCCAACCCCACAAAGCACGGGGGGATCCCCTCTCCCAGATCCCGCGGCTGCCCGGACGCCTGGGTTCCTACGGGACTGATGCCAGCCTCTCCCTGCAGCTGGAGTGGGCGATGAAGCTGTGGTGGCCCCACGCCGAGGCCCTTGTCGCGCTTCTCGCCGCCTTCGCTCATCGCCGCGACCCAGAACTACTGCGCCGCTTCGAGCAGGTGGCGGAGTTTACCTTCCAGCGGGTGAGCCCCGCCCCGAGCCCGGGCCCTGCAGGGAGGGGGGCGAGCCCGGCCCGGGTCTTTCACTGTCCGCCTGCCCCGCAGTTCCCAGACCCCGAGCACGGCGAGTGGTTCGGGTACCTGAACCGGGACAGCAGCTTGGCCCTCTCCATCAAGGGGGGGCCCTTCAAAGGTAGGGGCGGGTCGGACGTCTAAGTTCCCTTCCTCGGGTCCCGGGTGGGGGCGGGGCTTCTAACTAACTTCTTCCCCCAGGCTGCTTTCACGTGCCTCGAGCCTTGTACATGTGCGAAGAGCTTTTGAACGAGATCTTAGCTGGGCCGTAGCGCCTCCCCTCTCGGATACCTGAGCTTCTAGGACATCGCCCTCCCGTGGGGGATATTGGGTTTCCCGGAAACCTGGGTCCTCTGGGAATCTGCCCAGACGCGTGGGTTCCTTGGGACACCTGCTGGACCCCTCCCAGAAGTCCTGCTGGATTCCCCCCTTCCCCGAGCCCTTCCCATCTGGTCGACCTCCCACTGCCCCCACACCTGGGTCCTCTGGGAGTCCGCCCAGATGCCTGGGTTCCCTGCAGCTTCTTCCCACCTTTTCTCCCCCAGCTGCTGGACCCCCTTTGACCCCTCCCCAACCACTTGGAACCTGCTGGTCTCTGTCCTCCGCCCTTCCTCCCCTAATAAATGTAGAGTCTGTCCTGTCTATTCGTGTCTGTCTGTGGTCGCAGCAGTGCGGGAAGCTCGCAGCCTGCCTGGAACAGGTAGGGGATGGCCTTTATTAAGCTAAAAAGGATCCCAGGCTCTGAGATTACAGGTGTGTTTTTATGTCTCCCGGCCAAGAGCTTGGGGCACTAGGGCGGAAGAGACACAATGCAGGCATCAGTGGTGATACAGAACCCAGGTGTCTTCCCACACGGAGACCCCAGGTATCCGGGCCGCCGTCGTCGCGTCTTGAACCGGCTTTTCCTCTGAGGCTCTGCCGCAGTGCCCTAACGTCCTTGCCCTGCCCTAACATGAAGACGCGGGCGTCGCTGCCAGCTCCGTGACGTTTGCTCTTCTGGCCACGCCCGGCCATTCCCTCCGGATGCCGTTCCCCCCGCCTCCAGCCAGTGGCGGCTGTTCCCTTTATAGCGCTCCCCTCCCGCCTGATTCCCCCCTGCACACGACGCTGCGGCTCCAGCCTCAGTCCCCGCAGCAACGATGGAAGTTCTCAATCAGGTACGCGCTGGCAGGACTGGGGGGGGAACTAATACCCCCCCACCTTGCAAATGAACCCCTCCTGGGATGTTCATTTGCACATCCTTGCCCCCCTCTCCTTTTGCAAGCATCTGTCCCGTGCAATAGAAGGTCTTCTTCTAAACGCACACTCCGCTTCGTGCATCTTGCCGTTGCCCTCTTGCCAAATCACCCTCCCACCCCGCCCCGAGCATGCATTTGCCCCTGCTTTGCAAATCTGTCTCTCGCCCTTTAAATGCATGCGACATCCTTATACAAAAGATCCCCTATGCAATTGCTAATTGTACCTCCCCACCTCCCCGGGACAAGCTAATTCCCCTGCCCTCCAAAGATTCCCCCCACCCGCTGTGTAAATTCCCCACCCTTGGGTATCGCGCCCCCACCTTGGATGCTACCTCCCCTTCTCCCCCCCCCATCTGCGGCGGCATTGCAGTGCTGGGGGGGAGGGGGAAGCCCCGGATGTGTCCCCCATGCGGAGGTAGAGAGAAGAGGACTGAAAAGGGGATTTGTGGGGGGAGCAGAGGGGGGCAGGGCCTCCCCTAGCGGGATACTGGGGGTACAGCCCCCCGGGGCAGGGGAGGTTATGGGAGCATTGGGGGTGGGTGCAAGGAGTGACATCAGCTACTGAGTTAGCTGGGCGTGATGTCACGTGTGTGTGTGTGTGTGTGTGTGCGCGCGCGTGTGCACTCAGATGCCTGGGTTCCACGCGTGCCAGAGCAGGTGCTCTCAGGTGTGTTGCGTGTGCAATGCGGGCCAGGGCGGCAGCTGCGCGCCCAGGGCTACATCCGTGTGCGTGGGGACACGTGTCACCATTTTGCATGTTGCGTGTGTGCGTCCATATCCCTGCTGGGATGCGGGTGGGGGGACCCTGGCTGTGCTTTGCTCCACACAGGAAGAAACCACGGGTCCTGGATGCCTGGGTTCCCTGGGAGTGGAGACGAGGCAGGGGGCTACAGGGTGGAAGCAGGTCAGGGCTGGGAGACCGGAAGCCTGGGTTCTCTGGGCAGAGGAGTGGGGGCTAGTGGTCAGAGCAGGACGGTGGGGAACCTGGACACCAGGGTTCTTCACCTCACCCCCCACCCTCCATCTCCCACAGCTGGTGGCTGGGGGGCAGTTTCGGGTCATCAAGGAACCTCTGGGCTTCGTGAAACTGCTGGAATGGGTGAGTGACAGCCGGGGCTGGCCAAAGGGATACCCCGCTCCTCCTTTAGCCTGTCCCCACAGCCCTCTCCCACTCCAGAGTCTGGGAGGATTAACACAGATTAGAGGGCAGGGGGAGGGGAGGGAGGGACAGATGGATCTATGGTGGGGGAACCCCACCTCTCCCAGTTCCAGCTCTTTTCAAACCTTCTGCCCTTATCCAGAACCAGGTTCTAGATCTCCCCACTCTGCTCCTGGGGGCTGGTTCTAGGCTTTGGACCTGACCCCCCAAACCCAGTCCATTGACCCCAGCTCAGTTCCCAGTGACATGCTCTCTCCCATTGGCGACACATACGGGGTGTATACGGGTGCACGTGCACCCCCTGAGAGAGGCACTGCACCCTCTGTCAAAAGTGCTACCAACACTACTGCCTGGTGCCTGTGGGTGGTCACTGCTTGCCACCCCTCCCCCCCGCCTCTGACAGCACCATGGCTGCCTGTAGGAGCTCACCGCTTGTGGCTGCCATGGTCCTGCCACCAGCAGCACTGCTGCTGCCAGCAGGAAGTTGCCATGCCCCCCCAGCCTCCAAGGGCATTCATGCTCTCTTCCCTCCTGCCCATTTTCCCCCCAGTTCTCCAAGTCATCTGCAGGCATGTTCTAGATCCCCTCAGTTCTAGATTCTCTGTGGTTCAAGAGCCCTGGGTCTGCCCCCTCTCAGTCTTAGAACACCACAAGTTCTGCCCCCTGTTTCTAGAGCCCCCCCCAGTTCTGCCCCCTGGATCTAAAGGACCCGATTATAGACCCCTTTGTTGTAGAGCCTCCCAGGTTTACATCTCTTTAGAGCTGGACCCACAGTCCTAGCCCCACCCTTCTCCTAAACTGGTTCTAGAGTAGCTCTAGATTGCCTCCCTCCCCTGACTGCTAGGGCTGTTCTAGAGCAGTTACAGGACCTGCCCCCAGCTGTAACCTTGTGTGCCAGAGCAGGTGCTCCCAGGGGTCCTAGGTGTCAGGGGAGAGGAGCTGCCCCTGGAGACCCAGGCATCTGGGACAGGCTAACCCACTGGAGGAATCTTCTAATTTCCCATTTACCCTTAATGCTTCTGGAACTATTCCAGCTGCCCTTCTCATGCCTTGACCCCTCCACATGTCCAAAGATCAGGCCCCACCCCCTGAGCATCATGCCACTCCCCCTTCCACCCCCCATTCCGCCCTAGGCAGCTACAGAATTAGGCCATCCTGGTCTAATCCATTACCAAAGAGGGGATTAACTGGTGGTAGGTTGAGGCGGGATGCGAGGCTGCAGTTTGACCCCTGATGCCTGGGCTCCCTGGGAAGGAAGAGGGGGCTAGGCACCCAAATGGCTGGGATCTCTGGGAGGTGCGTGGGGTGAGGGGTGGGGGAGGTAAGAGCAGGGGGGACTGGGAGCCCAAATGCCTGCGTTCCCTAGGAGAGGAATGGGGCTGCGAGGTGGGGGTAAGGAACCAGACACCTAGGTTCCCTGCCTGCTGTCCCTCACCCTGTCCACCCCCCAGCTCTTCGCCATCTTCGCCTTTGGCACGTGCGGAAGCTACTCGGGGCAGCTGCGGGTGAGCGTGGAATGCACCGAAAACCGCAGTCACAGCAACCTTGACGTCCCCATCGCCTACCCCTTCAGGTCAGCTCCATGCTGGGCAGGGTGGAACTGGCCAGGGCCCACCAGCAGCATGGCATGGAATATAAGGCCCAGGAGAGACTTATGTTGTATAAGGACCAGCTGGAGATGTTACATGGGATATAAGGCTGGGGAATGGTGTTATACTGGATGAAGCCCATGTGGGGGCACTACTTGAGTATAAGGACCAGGTGGGGGCAATGCATAGGATGTAAGGCACAGGGGAGACTGCTGTACCATATAAAGCCCTGGCAGGGGAAGTGCATGGAGTACAAGGTCTGGAGGAGGGGGATTATACTGTATAAAGACTGGCAGAAGACACTGTATGGAGTATGAAGCCTGGTTGGGAGTATTACATGGGATACCAGGATGGGAGGGAGCATTATATAGTGTATAAGACCCAGAGAAAACTGTTAGATTGTACAAGGCTCCATGTGTGATGTAAGGGTTAGGAGAGGGTATTACATGGGTTATAAGTCCAAGGGGGAGGTTACTATACTGTATAAGACCCAAGTAAGGACATTACATGGAGTATAAGGCTAGGAGAAAGCTGTTATACTGTATATGGCCATGGTGGAGGTGTGGGAGAAGGAGTACATGGGGTATAAGGCTCAGAAGATGGCAGTATATTATATAAGGACCAGCGGGGGCATTAAATGGAATGAGGGAGGGGGGCATCCTACTACTAGCCCTACACTCCACCTCCAGCAAACTGCACCAGGTGTCTCTGTGCCCAGCTGGTATTATAGGGCCTTTCCCTCATCCATACGAGTAGTATATGGCCTGCTTCTTGTCTATATGGGCACTTTAGGGCTTGTCCCCCCAGTCTGTATGGATGCTGTACTGCTCCTTCCAGGTGCCAAATAGGGCATATGGGCACTATAGGGCCTACCCTGGTCCATAGGGGCCATATATGGCCCTCTCCCAGTCCATACAGTTGCTATACACTCCCCGCAGGCTTTACCAGGTGTACTTTCGGGTACCGAATTGCCAGGGGGGGGAGCCAGAGAAGGTTTTCCTGGTGGGCGACTACTCATCCTCCGCTGAATTCTTCGTCACCGTTGCTGTCTTTGCCTTCCTCTATGCCCTGGGTGCCACTCTCGTCTACCTCTTCCTGCAGGACAAGTATCGCCAGGGCAACAAGGGCCCGGTTATTGTGAGTGACAAGGCTTGGGGGGCAGGAGAGGGGTAGGGCCATGGGGCAAGGAACAGAGCCAGGGGCATTGGAAGTAAGGCTGCAGGAGGGGATGGAGCAAGGAGAAAGGGGTGGAGTCAGAGACAGAGGGGGGTGGGGCAGTGGAACCCTGTAGGTGCCAGAGGCATTGGGGGTGCCACTAGAGAGGGGTGGGGCCATGGCTGTGAGGAAGGGAGCCAGGAACATTGAGTGTGGGGCATTTAGGGAGGGCAATAGGGGTAAGGGGTGAAGCCTGGGGCCTGGGCAACAGAGAAGGGGGTCATAGAGGAAAGGGTGAGGCCTCAGCATTGTGGATGGGACCTTGAGGAGGGTCAATAGGTATGGCAGGGCCTGGGTGTTGTTATGGGGGGGCATGGGAGGGGTCATGGGAGAGTGAGGGATGCCTGGAATAGTTGGAGAGTTTTGGGGATTGCAATGATGGTTGGGGGCGGGGGCTGTGGGTTTCAGTGGGGTCTGGGAGGACTGTGGAGGATTATGGGGGCTTTGGGGGATTCTGGGAGGACTGGAGTGCCTTTGGCATGGCTGGGGTCTTATGTGGGGGCTGGAGGGCCCTAGAGGATTCTGGGAGATGGGGGGGTGAGGTGGGGAGTGTGCTGAAGGTAATTCTGGTGGCCTGTCAGGTTTTATAATGGGCTGGGTGTGCCCTGAAGGATACTGGGAAATATGCGGTGGAGGGGGAGTATGGAGGGTTGGAGGGGAAGCCATGGGCATCCCTGATCCTCCCCCTGACCCGACCAGGACCTGGTGGTGACGGGCATCTTTGCCTTCTTGTGGCTGGTGAGCTCATGTGCCTGGGCCAAGGGCCTGGCCGATGTGAAGGCAGCAACAGAGTGGAGCCAAGTGCTGGAGGGGGCCAAGACCTGCCAGCGAAAGGAAGTTGTCTGCCACCTCCTGCAGGCGCCTGTAACCTCTGGCCTCAACACCTCTGTGGTAAGAAAACCCCCAGAATCAGGACTCTCAAGACTGGGTCTTCTCTGAGACGTCCACCAGAATGGGGACCCTGAGCAAAGTCACAGAATCAGGTCCTCTCAGGATTGGTTCTCTTCCCCCTCCAAATTAGGTCCCCCAGGAACAGACTCCCCTTGGGATCCCCCAGAAGCAGGACCTTCCATAGGATCAGGACCCCTCCCCTGGGAATCCCAGAATTGGGACCCCTGCAATAATCTTGTAAGCCCTGCAATACCCTGTGACCCCTACCATGACCCCTCAGATGTCCCTTGACCTCCTGGGGCCCTGCAACCCTGTGATCCCTGAGGTGGTCTCTGCAGTGACCCTCTATCCCTGGGGTCCACTTTGCCCCCTGTTGGAACCTGACAATCCTGGTGCTAGTACCCCTGATGATGCCCTTTGGCCCCTGCAGTGACCCTGATTACCCTAGTATTGACTTTTGAGTCCTGTGGTGACCTCTGTCACCTAAGGTGCCCCTTGGAGTACCCCCATCAGTACCTTCTGACTCTCAGTGCCCCTGACAACCCTAGTGGTGCTCTGACCCTCACAGTGACCCCAGTGATGCCTAACTTTTGGGGTACCCCCAGCAGTGTGCCAATGACACCCCCCCCGTAGTCTTCTTTGAGCCCAATGGCCCTTGGGGTGCTGCCAGTGGTACCCATTGACCCCTGGTGGTGCCCCAGATGACCCCAGTGGTGCCATTTGACCTTCAGGGTGCCGCGATGACCCGCCATGTTGCCCTTTGACTCCTTTGGTTCCTCCTGTGATGCTCAGTGGCCCATAAGGTATCCCTGGTGCTGCCCTTTTGACTCCCAGCACTGCCTTCTGACCCTTGGCAGGTGTTTGGCTTCCTGAATCTTGTGCTGTGGACAGGCAATGTGTGGTTCGTGTTCAAAGAGACAGGCTGGGGAGCACCGTTTGCTCGTGCCCCACCTGGTCCCCCTGAGAAGCAGGCAGCGCCTGAGGCTTATGGTGCCCCTGACCCCTATGGTGTCCCCGACCCCTACGGTGCTCCGGGTGGCGGCTACCAGCCAGACTATGGTGCTCCTGATGCCTATGGTGCCCCCGCTGCCCCAACTGCCTTCGCCAATCAGATGTAGCTGGTGAGTGACTCCTGCTGTGGCCAGGGCCTGGGGGAGAGGGTGTGGTCATGGGGTGGGTTCAGCAGTGGCAGAGCCTGTGAGAGCAGATATAACTGGGGGCAACTGCACAGAGGGGCTGTGCTGGGGTAGGGTCAGGGGCAAAGGAGGTGTGGCCAGGGCAGGTTGGAGGAGGGAAGGGGGATGGGACAGGGTAAAAGGGTGGGGCTACCATTACCATTACCATGTTTCTCTCTCTCTCCCCAGGTCTCCAGCCCCAGCAGGGAGCGTCGAGATGTGCCGCTGCCCGACCCCCTTCAGCCCTGGGGGGCCTGGGGCTGGATCGGGACCCTCACAACTGCCCCCAGGCCCCCCAACCCTCTGTACCCCCCAGGCCGTCAGGAGTGTGGGGGCGGGGGGAGACACCCACAGGTGGGGCACGCAGGGGAGGGATGGTGGAACCCTGACGCCCCGCACCCCCTAGCTCTCTATTTCTCCGTGTCTGTTTTGTGCCGTGATTGTGATTTTGGGTTTGTGGCCCCTCCTTCCCAATAACACCCCACCCCAGTATCACCCCCGCAGGGGGCATGAGGTAGGGGAGATCATGACGTAATTATTAAGTTCCCCCCACCCGGCTGACCCCTGACCCCCTCGACATGTATCGACCAAAAAAGACAGGGGAAAAGGGGAGCGAGGAAAGGAATAAAAACTGTCGAATAAAGGAGAGGGGAGAAAGGATCCGAGGAGCCGCCTGCTGTGTGGGCGCGGGCGGGCGCGGCGTTGGGGCGTGGAGGAAGCGGGCTGAGGTGCGTCGGGCGGGGGCGGCGGCCGGTTGCGGGGAGCGCAGCGCTCGAGCTCCCCGACCCCGCAGAGAGCCCGGGTGTCCCAACATCGCCCTAGAGCCCGGCGGTGCCCCCGACACCGGTCTCCGCACGCTTCCGTCTCTGAGCATCCTGGCGGGAGAGAACCCAGGTGTCCACACCCACCCACTCCAGCTTCACCTCCCTAGGGCGGCACTCGGGCTGCCGGGAGGGACTCTGGGTAAAGTAGTTTGGGGGTGGGGCCGCCCCGCCTCCCGTCCCTTCCCAGTCGCTGCGGCTCCAGCTTGGCCCGGCCCGAGATCGAGACCCCTGCCAGCTGCGCCGCGCCCCCTGCTCCCGCCCCATAGCCTCCCTTCCCCGCCCGCGGAGCTCCCGGAGACCCCGACGCCTGCGTTCAAGCTCCCCCAACACCTCTTCCGGGCAACATGGAGCAGTACCAGGGCCTGACGGACAACGAGCTCATTGCCAAACTCAAGAGCTACCAGATCTCGCACGGGCCAGTCGTGGGTATGAGGGGGCGGAGGGGGTTGCGAGTCGGGAATGAGGGGTCGGGGTATAGGGGCTCTGACCCTCCACCCCCTCGCCCAGGCTCCACACGGAAGCTCTACGAGAAGAAGGTTTATGAGGTGGAACAACAGCGCACGACGCAGGGGGGCCCGGGGGAGCCACCAGGTAAGTGACGGGTGGGGGTTGAGACGGGAGCCTCGGCCCGGATTAACTCGCCTTTGTTCCCCTCTCCCCCCCTCCCCCCCCTACAGAACCCCTCACCACGGAGACTTTCGTAAGAGAGTTCTACAAGTACCCCGAGGACGGGGCCCGGGCCCGATACCCGGCAGAGGGTGAGCGGAGCCTGTGGGGCTATGTCAGGGGACTGCAGGGCTGGAGTGGCACCGTTGGGCTTTTGGGGAGCTGGGGGGCAGACTAACTCCTCCCACACACCCGCAGACCCGAGCCCCTCCAGGCTCTACATCCAGGAATCCTACATGACACCAGACCACTCCGTACTCCCCAATCGTGGCTACAGGCGCGAAGGTGAGTTGGGGGAGCTGGGCCTCGGGTTCCCCTTTGGTGGAGGAGCTGCGGTCGCCCAAGGTCTCAGCCCCCTTCTGTGTCCCGCCAGATCTGGATACCTACCAGGGCTCCTACACAGAGGAGCCCCCTGCTCGGCTCTACAGCGACCCGCTACGGCCTGTGAGTGAGAGACACATATGGCGGGGCCCGCGGGACTGGGGGCAGTGGGGCCGGGCCAGGGACATACTCAGAGAAGCCAGGTGTCCGCGCACGCCCAGGACACGAGTATGCGGGCTCCCGCGTGCCGGGCGCACGCGATTCAGGGACCAACTGAGCCCTCCCTAATGCGGGAGGTACACCCCGCTGCATGTTTGTGGAGCGCCGCTGAACATGGAGCCACACCCGGTCTCTATACATCACTTCCCGTCCCGGGTCGCCGCCTCCACTGAGGAGAGACCCGCAGCCACTTCCAACGCAGAAACTTCAGGGGCTGCCCAAGATGCCCCGACCCGCTCCTTCCGGGGACGTCGGGGACCCATTTCCAGCATTTCCCCTCGCGCCCCCGGCAGCCCCCGCGTGGCAAATATGCAAGTGATCCGCGGAGATACAAATAGAACCCGCGCTCCTCTCCCTCTGGGGCGTGGCTATGGAAATGAAGGGTTCTTCCCGGAGTGGCCTGTAGAGGGAGGCGTCGGGCGGGGCGGGCAGCGCTGTTGACTAGCCATGGGCTCTCCCCGCAGTGGAAGGAGGAGTCCGGCGCCAGCAGCCCCTGGGGGGATACTATTGAGAGGTGAGCGTAGGGCGGGGAGCGGGGCGGGGGCGGGGCAGGGGCGGTCCCCCACTTACCGTCCTTCCCCTTCAGGGACAGCACTGCCTACCAGCGCGTGGCGCCGCGCCCCTCCATCCGACCGGAGTCCAGGGGCGGGCCGGGTGCGGGCACAGGCGTAGCGGCTCCCGGCGCCCCCCGGCGCTTCCTGCCCCTTTGGCTGCAGCTGCTGGTGTTCGGGGCCGTGGCCGCTTTCCTCGCTTTCGTCTACTTCGCTCTCCAGGGCGGCGCCAGTGACAACCCCTTTCCCCGCAGCCTACAGGGCTGAGGGGCAGTGGTCCTCCCTGCTCTCCAATCAGAGATCCCTAGGAACCCACCTTCCCTACAGCCAGCCCAGCCGCCCGCATCCAGGGGCCCCCAGGCACTGTTACACAGACCTAGAGACTGCCCACACTCAGGCCCCAGCCTCTGACACCAGGGCCCCCATAACTGGCCCCACCAAAACCTCTCAGGGATCGTCCAGGCTTACACATGCACCCAGGAACCCCTCCCTAGGACATACTGGGGATCCCTCCCCCCACAGCTGGAGCTCCCCAATACCCAAGGACTTTCTCTTACACAGACCCTGGGGAACCCTCCAAAACTTCCCAAGGACCTCACATGGGACCTCCTTACACCCTGAGACCTCCTCCAGGCACCCTGGGGACCACTCCCCTGTGTTTAAGGGCCCCCATTCCCTCCCAACCCCCCTCAAGGTGGACTCAGGGATAGCTCCACACTGCAGAGAGCTCCCATCCCCACTTCCAATGGGACACCCCAACTACCAGAATCCTGCTCAACCAGCCTGCCCTCCTGGTAGTCCAGGGACTGCCCCCGTACACAGACCCACACCTGGATCCCTCAATTTCCCCCAGCTATGCCCCCGTGCCAATCATGCCCCTCCACTCACTCCCAGCCCCTCCTCCTCCTCAGGCCCCAACAGCCACCCCCAGGTTACCCCCAGCCCTGCCCCACTCCAGCCCAGAGAACTCAGTGATACCGGCTCCCACCCTGGCAGGTGGGATAAGGCAACTACAACCCCACCCCCCCAGTGCAGAAGTTGTTTGGGGGTTGCCTAGCAACAGCTGTCTTTTCACGAATCTGAGGTTATTTTGTGCCATATGGGGCGGGATCCATTATTCTCGGGGCAAAAAAAATCCCAATAAAAATGTGGGTTTTTAGTTTCATTGTCACGTCGTTTATTGTGGGGCTGGGTGGGAGTCCGGGCGCCTAGGTTTTCTGGACTGGGAGGCGGGGTAGAAGTAATAGTTGTGAAGAACTCAGACGCCTGGAGTCTCTGAGTGCCTGAGGAGGGCCCTTCAAATGGGGGGTGGGACGCACGCACGCACACACACTCACGCTCCCTTCCACCCCCGCGACGTTAGGTTTCTCTTTTACATGCACTCCTTTCCACCGTCCTTCTCATGCTGGGGATGGCCGGACCGGAGCCCAGGTGACAAACACCGCCCCACCCGTGTATGTCTGAGATGCGCACAAACAGGGAACCTACACAGACGTGCGCGCGTGCCCCATATCTGCAATGGCCCGAGTTAACCCCAAGTCCACGGGGGAACCCCGTCTCTACCGATGCCGTCTTTCCCCGCAGCACATCCCTGAGCGCCCGAGTTCCTAACTTAGGTTAGGGGAGAGCAGGCGAAAGGCCCCCGCAGGGAACCCAGGCGTCGGTGCTTCCTACACCAGTCCGCCAGCTGTGCCCCCACCCCGCCCCGCCCCGCCCCGCCCCGCCGCGTCTTGGCGGCTCCGGCGTGGCTGCAGACGAAGTTGGGGGAGAGGCGTCACCCAGGTCCCGTGACGGAGCCTGACGTCACTGCAATCTGGCCTGCCCCCCCCTCCTGGGCCGTGAAAACCCCCGCGGGGGGGGCGGGGTAGCCAGTCGCCGAGGCCGGTCGGAGCGGAGGGACGGACGCAGCCAAGGAGCGAGCGGCGGACAGAGGGACAGCGCCTCCCCTCGGCCTGGCAGGACCCCCCGGCCCCAGCCACAGCCCCCCCACCCCCTCCAGAGACCCCCGCTAGGGCCCCCCGCCAGACCCGGGGCGCCCCGCCCCCCACACCCCCCATGCGGTTTTTTAGGCTGACCTTCAAGTGCTTTGTGGACGGGTTCTGAGACCCCTACATCCTCCCAGACACCCCCAGGATCCCCCAGACTCCCTAGACACCCCCTGAACCCAGGACCCACTAGAGATCCCCCCCAGACGAAACCAGAGACCTTCCTAGAGACCCCTCCAGACCCCCCTGCACCACCCCAGGCCCAGGACTTTTCCCCTAAAGATTCCCCCAGGGACCCCCCCCCCCGA
>JAGPOW010003477.1:66588-78491 GCA_030014935.1 Caiman crocodilus | reverse complement strand
TACCAATGCCACCTCCTTATCATCACAGATGGCCATTCTTTACATAACAGTCTCTTCTCCTTATTGTGTTTGGGTGGAGGTTTTCAAGGGTATTCCTTAGACTGGCAAGAGGATGTTCACATTATTGCCCCTTAAGGCATTAGCAAAATGGGGCAGGAATGCAATGGGCCAGGAGAGGTACCTGGGGATCTGCCCCTGCAGCTGATCTGCCCCCCATCTCCTTAGACCTAGAAATACCCTGGTGTACAATAAATAAACAGTCCCACAGATCCTAAATTAATTGATGTGATGTTCCTCTCAGGCAAGCCTTGTTTATATTTCTTTAGGCAAAATAGTTAGAAGCCAAACGGTTTTTATATAACCCATTCCTTATTTCAGCAGAACCTATGTATTAAAAATCAAAGAAACAAAACTCTGCTTTCCTTTTGGTCTTAAATTAGTTTAAAATAATGCAAGTAATGTAAGAGATTTGAACCTCTTTAATTTCTTTGACATTCAAATATTGCAAATACATGTTCCACAAAAACGAACAAGAAAAGGCAAGAAACATTAATGTAATTAAAGATGTATATCTCATATCAATATACTAAGGTTTCTGCAGCTCCCTTGTGTTGAAGAGAAAGAATAGCTACTATAACAACATCACAGAGCCTATTATCACCTCATTCTTAAGAGTGAGGTTAATGAGGGTTGCACAGAGATCCTAGACATAACATATGGGCAAATTTTTCCTCACTCAACTGGCTAAAAGACTTTAAAAGGACTATGGTCTGAAATTGTAGCGTCTCTGTGACCTGACAAGCTTTATGCTTCAGAGGACAGCAAGTGAGAGGGATAAAGGGATCATGACATTCAAAATTTTGATGAAAAATTATTGTTGTTTTGAGAAGGGGAAAGATAATATATTAAGACCTTATGGAATTTCAGTTTTTTAGAGCTTCCCCAAATCAATCTAGGGTAAAGAGCCTCCATAACAGTTGTGTTGATGGGAAGTACCAGGAGTTCATATGTCTCCACAGGCAGTGTGACATTATTCTAATCAGTTCTGATCCATTGGAATGTATCCATTTGCCCACTCTTCTCAAAAAACTTTCCACTGCACAGAACAGTTACCATAAACTAGAACTAATATTATAGATGTCTTAGGAATAGATGCTATAGATATCTGAGGAGTGGCACTGGGGCATAGGAACCAAGAAGTTCATTTCCATCAGACTCCCTTTTCTTACAAGTTGGCTGACATCCTATGTCAGGCTTTAAACCAAGTTTGACGGAGGACAGGGAGGCAGGAGATGGAGATAGTCTATTACCTACAAACCGTGGGACACACAACAATACATACCAGGTAAGTACTAAGGGGCACCAAAAGCCATTTTGGAGGGCTCGAATGCCTCCGTACTATTGCTAGGAGCATGAGGAACAAGAAAGAACTCACACTTCTGTTTGCAGACAATAACTTTGATTTAGCGGGACTAACAGAAATCTAGTGGGACCCTACCCATGACTGGGAGATGCACATTGAGGGCTACCAGTTGTACAGAAGGGACAGAGGAGGGAGGAAAGAAGGTGGGGTGGCTCTCTATGTAAAGGAGCTTTATACATCTACACTAATCAAAATGGGATCAGAGGAGAAGAAAGTTGAAGCATTGTGAGTTAGGACACATGGAGGTCAAGGGGAAAGGGACTTGGTGGTGGGGGTCTGCTACAGACAAGAGGAAATTACAATTACAAGAGGAAAAGCTAGGCTTGGAATTCTTGATGCAGCTCTCAGAGGCTATAGAGTCTAGGGATGTGTTTGTCATGGGGGACCTAAATAACCCTGACATCTGCTGGGAGAAGTCAGCCAAATCTAAGCATTCACATAAGTTCTTAACCTGCATGCAGGACCTTCACCTAATGCAGGAGGTATATGATCCCACTAGGGGGAATGCCTTACTGGACTTGATGTTGGCAACAGGGGACGACCTGCTAGGGGAGCTACAGATGTGTGGTCACCTTGGGGATAGTGACGACTAATCAATTAAATTCACCATTCAGCACTGGTGGGCCACATCTGAAATACTGTGTTCAGTTTTGGGCCTCCCGCTACAGAGATGTTGTGGGCAAATTGGACAGAATCCAGAAGAGAACTATAAAAATGGTTAGAGGGCTAGGATGCATGACCTCTGAGAAGAGAATGAGGGAACTGGGTTTATTTAATCTGGAGATGAGAAGACTAAAAGGAGATTTAATAGCAGCCTTAAATACCTGAAGGGTGGCTCCAAAGAGGATGGAACTGAACTATTCCCAGTGGTGGCAGAAAACAGAACAAGGAGCAATGGTCTCAAATTGCAGTAAGGGAAGTTTAAATTAGATATTAGGAAAAACTCTCTCACTAGGAGGTAGTAAAGCACAGCAATAGGCTACCCTGAGAGCTTGTAGAGCCTTTATGCTTAGAGGATTTTTAAGACCCAGGTAGACAAAGCCTAGTTTGGGATGACACAGTTGGAGATAATCCTATTTTGAGGAAGAGGTTGGACTAGATGATCTTCTGAGGTCCCTTCCTACCTCAATTTTCTATGATTTTATGAAATGCAGTAGATAAGACCACCTGTCACAGGAGGAAGTATCTATCAATTCTATGTTAAATTTGTTCTTCTTTTAGCCTGAGTCTCAATGTAAATTAGATCGGACATAACAAAATAATATTAAACACCGTTATTTGAATTATCCATCCACTTTGGGGATAAATATGGAAATTGTATTTTTTTTTGTTTTGCTTTAAAACTTGTACCCAGTTTGTATACCACTTTTACCCTAAGGTACAGAAATTCTCTGTCATGAGCCCACTTGCTGCACATACAGTCTTGTTACTGAACACTGTAACTTTTATAGAAAATGATGGCAGCAACAAGTAAAGGCACTGCAATTGCTGTAAAAAAGCCTACAGTTCTCTAAAATCTATACAGATTCACGCCCCCAGGAATAAATCACTAAGTTGTTTTTCTTTTTCATTGGGCATATTCAAAATCCAATTTAAAATTTACAACATTGATATTCCCATTTATTTTGAAACCTCCTTATCAAAACTCTCAGGTTTTTACCAGTAAATTTAATATCCAACTGTGGAGCAATCAAATTCCATTAATCAAAGTCAGGGGGGTTCCTTGCCTTTGCGGTGGGGATAAATACTTTTTTATTTAAAGTATAAAGCTGGGGTGGGTGGAGGAAGCCATGGTGGGGGCTAGCGGAGTGGTCAGGGAGACTGTCAGGGGTCCCCCCACTGTCCCCTCCCCCAGCTCCCCCCTCATCTGTCCCTAGTACTTACCAGCTGGGAGTGGTTGCAGGATTTGATTTGGAGATTCGGCCACCGAATTGGGCCAAATCTCCTCTGAATCGAATCGCCACCCGAAGCTTCACACAGCCCTACATCAAAACCTCTTCCTTGGTTTATGAGTGCTAATTAAAACCAAAATTCTGTCAGATTGTTTATCAAGGAGCTTCTGAATAAAATTAAACAAATATTTTTATACTTCAAAAATCTGCACAATGTCAAACTAATTGTAAAGCAGTGTGCTATGAAACAGCATTCTTTGAAATCCTTAAACTAATGATAATTGATGTCAGGGAGGGCATGATAGGGATCAGGTTACATTAGACATGCACTGTACAGACAACTCTCCTTCTAAAGCATCTACTGTTTGCCACTGTTGAAGTAAGTATACTGGGCTAGATGAACCATTGGTCTGACCCAATATGGCACTTCTTATGATATGAACAAGCATAGAGTAATGGAAATATGAGTAGATACTCAAAAAAGTGAGAAATCTAACATAAAAAAAGACTGGAATTATATCCAAACAAATAAAACTAGATATTTTAATAAATAAGCCATAACTTATGTGCTACTATAGAATGACAAATTAATAGAATATACATTTCTAAAATTACAAAATACATTATTGAAACTTTTGACTCTGCTACCATTTTGCCAGCTTGTTTGGCAACACAGCAAATAAGTGGCTGATTTTTAATTCATGAATTTGCTTCTTCTATTTTTAACTCAATTATAAGGCTTCTCCAAATCTATTTTCATAAAGGTATCATAATTGTCAAAAACAGGCTACATTGTTTCAGTCTGAGGAAACAGACTGTGTTTCCTCAAAAACAGACTGATACATTGCGTCTTACAATGGGTCAAAATGCTCAGAAGCTTGCTAAATGTGTTATAGAATCTTGCATCAGATAATTACTTTTGTTGAATCCTATCTATTATTGGTAATGACTGAAATTGAGTAAGTTACTGCTTTAAGTGCCTGATCTTAGAAGGGATAAAATCTTTCAAGAACACATGACTTAGGGATCTAAGTTTGACTGACTATAAAAGTTTTTTTGGCTCCTAAACATATATGTCACTTTTTGAAAATGAGATTTGTGTTTTTTATTTTGTTCTGTTTTTTCAATTGCCTTTTGGTATATATTTCCGTACAGGATTCTGGTCAAAGTTATAAATCAGCTTACTGCTAAGCAACTATCTGTATCACAAAGTGCACAACCCCATTTAGCATACCAATTGGCAACCAACTCAGAAGTCTGGATAAAAACAATTGTGGACTCTAGAAACCCATTGAAGTAGTGTGGGTAGCTTCTACCACTTCAACACATCCTGTACCAGTTTTGTGGCTAGTCATTCATCCTCTGGAACCATGAAGCTATCAACCTTCACAAACAACAAATTGAATAATGTAAAAAGAAACTTACCTTGCAGTTGGCAAAACCTGACATTCCATCATGTTCTCACTGTGAGGTTTTTTTTCATCATGTATAATGAACTCTACATACATGAAAGCAAGGAGGACCTCAACAGGTTACAAATATCTGTAGTACGTCAACCCTAAAAAACTTCTGAGGCACTAAGCAGCCCTTTTGTATGTAACTGAATCTGATAACATCGGCAAAACTCTGCATTGCTAAAGAAAAAATGATAAGCTAAATTTTGCTTTTATTGCTTAACAAGTTCATAACTGTGATATATCACACTTTGGCAGCAAACTAGTGTGTAACAGGTAAATCCCAGATTTCCTAAACAATAGAGAGATTTACTGAGTCACAAAGGACATCCTATTGCTACACAGATCAGATGCTAAAGTTTGTGCCAGCTTTAATACATAACCAAATGAATTCTGAAACTCCAATAGATGTCTAAACATAAGACCAAAATTACTTAAACAATTGTTTTTATATTAATACTTGAAAGCATGAAAAACATACAATCTGCTCTTTATAAACAGACAAACAAAGCCCTTGAACCACAGTGGGTGTTGTCTTAAGTGTTTGTATTCCACTTCCAAAGAAAAATTAAAGCTATTCTGGCACCCCCAGGTGTCCTACATCTCTTGCTCCCACTGGCTGATCTTAACAGTGAGAGTAAATGAAAGTTTTAAGTAATCTCATTATCTGATGCTGGACTCTGGTGTTATCTTAACACAAGTGTTTATTGGCAGTCACATTTGTGCCAGAGACCAGGACATTTAACACTATAAACAAACTACTTTCCTCTAAGCATAGGAAAATCTTGTGCCATATTTAAAATGTGCAAACCCTTTAAAGCCTATGAGAGCACTGTCACTATTATTTTCAGCATTGAACATTTCTTTTTTGGAATAGAAGACAAAATTGTATGCAGGTCATAGGATGAGAAACACATGAGAAGTCTTCCTCAGATACAAAGAAACATACACACTTCAAAACAAATCTTAGTGCATTGGAACAACTCTGTTACTATTCCAAGGATGCTTACTTACACCTAGTTATAGGACACCATTTTTTTTCTTAAGTTGGCCTCTTCACATGTGATTTCTTGGTCGTAGAGCGTTCTATAGATTTCTTTTGTACCGTATACTAGTACACACATAAATGCATGCTTACATAGAACAATGGAAGCCTTTTCAGTGAATGTTGATGGGGTTGGATCAGGCCCATACTATATTAAAACATTGCCATACTTTAAAGTGTCAAAGAGCCTTGTTACATGGTAATTTTTGGTATCTGAAGCTCTTAGCCCCCGAACCTTCTGTACACTAACACCTGAAACTTGTTAAGCAGGTTAAGTGGCAGGATTATCTCCAATTCCATGTTACCAGACTTGCACTAAAGTTGCCACTTGAGGTTAGACCTTAATGCAAACACCCCACCACCTCCTTTTCCCCAATGTCCTGGATTGGGTCCACCCCACTTCACCCTCCCCAGCACCCCACATCCCTGCTTCCTGCCCCCCAGTCCCTCCCTCACAGCTATTGCTGTCATGACTGGGCTCAGCCTGGAGAAGAGCAGCAGCCAAGGAAAGGGGAACAGGGGAAGAGGTAGGCAGGCAGGTTCTTCTCTGCCTGTTCCCCTGAGATAACTTGTGGCTGCCTGTGCTAAGATGGGTGGGGGGGGATTCTGGGGAGCAGGGGAGGACTTCATACCTTTGAATCCTCCAGGCCCCTGCTGGCCCCAATATGTGACTGCTCCAAATTTAAGCTAGTTATGACTCCAATCAACAACATTTGTGCTGCTCTCAGTGTAAATTGCAAACAAGTGACCCACAGGAAGTGGCCCACAGTCAGACAGAATTTTAAATTATTTATATGATCCTATAATGAGGGAGTCATAATTTATAAAACTGTTCTGGAAGTGACTGCATTGTAAAGATAGTCACAGGTAACTGGAAATGATCAGCAAGACATCTGTGATTTAATCAATCCTAATTTATTCCAGAAAATATTTTCATCAATTCTAGAATCATTTTGAGTAGGAGTTCCCACATCTTCATTTGCAAGTTTACCAACTACAGTTTTAAGAACGGTCTATATTCCCATTTCTGCATTCCCACAAGAAAAGCTCTTTCCTAGTTGCCTTAACATCTCCTCTTTCTACCTTTTAGGTCAAGCTATTTTCCCATTATGCAGACAATTAGATTTATTTGATCAATACTCCAGGCACTGCATGAGTGATAAATCCACAAAGGTAGGGAAAAATGAGTAAAATTCTTCCTAATGAATACATTAGAAAAAAAAATCACAAAATAATTAAATAAACTATATTATGCAGTTATGTTATTTGTTCACTTCCAGCATTTGGCCATTTCAGTAATATTGTCTGGGTGTGACTGGACAAAGACCATGATTCATACACTATAGGACCGGAAGGCAGCAGCATCTGTATGTTTTGATATTGGAAAGTCTTCAGATAATTTGTTGTTGCCTTAGAACCAAAGAATTGAAGTTAGAAGAAACAAATCTGACATCTTACTAAATATGACTACAGCCAGCTGGCATCCCTGCCTATCTCAGTTCAAGAGCTGGTATGATTTAGCATTAACTTAGCAGATGAAAAGCACACTCTATGCAACGCTAAGTACAGAAAGTAAAAAATAAACCAAGGTTGAATCAATTCAGTCTTTGCAGTTTAGTTCAAGATGCACAGATTAAATTGGAACAGAAGTAAACAGACATTTTCCTTTGAATGAGGAAGTTCAGCCACATGCCTGCAGTGGCTCAGACCAGAAGCTGAGGGTGCTGGAATATGGCTCTCTGGCTATGTATTCACTTCCTCTTCCTGCTGCCCCAGAGGTTTCCTGGATTTGCAGTCCAAAATTACAGCAGCAAGACTCTGAAGGGTTGCTTGGCACTTCCTCTTCCTGCTTGCAGGTGCCTCTGAGAGTTGTAGGCCACAGTTGTAGCCAGCAGTAAATTTGATCTGGGGAAGGCATGTTTAACCCCCCTCCCTGGCCCCAGACCAGGTTTCCTGGGGGACAGGGTAGAATTTTCCCTCCCCGCCTCTGTAGACTGGGCTGCACCCCCAGCCAGGCTTGCCCCACCCACCACCTTGTCAGGCAGTCCTCACTGATCCAGTCAGGCAGCAAAGGGGTAGGGCCAGTCCTGCTCTCTGGAGCAGATGGCTCAGCTCAGGGCTGGAAAGTATGCTGTAGGACTGTGATTTAACTTGAATCAAGAAGGGGTCTTGGACAAATTTCCTAAACTGGTTTGATCCAAATCAATTAAGTCTATTACTACATTCAACCAGGTTTATCTTAAACCATTTTCAGCCATTTTGAAACTGGTGTATGTGCCATGAGCTTCTGTTCTGTTACAGGTTTAAACCAGTCTCTGATCACTTAAATTGGTTTATGTATAATTTCTGTCCCTAACCTAAGAAATGGGTCAAGAGAAGAACAAAAGGATAGAGGAACACCCTAGCTTCATAATTCCATATGCCTGATTTTCAGGTCCAAATGAATAATCCAAAAAAAGGATTTCATTCATAAATCTAATATTCATAGGCCAGGTCACAAGTTATCTGGACAAACCTATGCATTTTAAATATTATTTTCCATATGCCAAACACTTTTTTTGTCTAAACTATCTGTGGAGGAGTAAAAGAGTTCTGAGTTTCCTTAGATATTATTACTATGAAGCAGCTTGATTGTTCACCATTTGTAAAGCATGTCCACCTCCATGACTAGTCTATATGGGATGTTTCAAAAAACTGTTTTCCTATAATCCATTAACAATACTTAATGGAGAAATTGCTTCTTACCCCATGCTGGTATTCAGATTATCACCAAAAGTCTGAAAAATTAATTATCTATGTACTTGAGGGCTCCTCTACATATGCAGGTAAAGATGTGATGGGATCTGACATGTGATCCACATAATCTGTCCTCCTGCCAGGCTACACATACATGTATGATCCTATCTTGCCTTATTGATACTACAGGGGAAGCCTAGGATCACCATCCTGAGCTCCACCTGCACTAGCAAATAGCAAGCTCCCACAGCTGCAAATGCCACAGCTGGTGGGACAAAGCCAGCTCCAGAACCCAGGGGGTGGCCACCACTTCCCTTCTCCCTGCAACTTTTCTTGGGCCACCAAGAGGTCATTGACATGTGCCATGCTACCAAAGGAAGGTGCAACCACAACCCCTGCATCCCTCCTGAATCCACCCCTGCATAGGCCTAATACTATGATAAACATTAATTCCAACTAAAGAGTGTAAGATAGCTGTTCCTTAATGCTTGTTTGTGTCTCCCATAATTATCAACAGCATATATGATAAATGCATCTCAACAGAAGAGTTATGCTCCCCAAGGTTCTCTTTATGCAGCATTTTCTATGTTCCTTAAGGTACAAAATAATTAGGATGGAAGACCTTTTGGTCATGAAGATCATTCTGTCTGTGAAGTTAATGTACTCAGCTTAATGCAATTAAAATAGCACCTGAGGCTCCCTGTACACATTACAGGTGTTGTACAAGTAATGGAGAAAAGCTACATGTGCAAAGTATCTATTACACCATTAAAAGGTCCAACCAGCTAGGAAGTTAGACCTTGAATATGTGTATTAACTTGATAGGTGGCTTCTATCTGGCTTTAATTTGTACATGTAGCAGGGTCTGCCCCTGCAGCTAGGACCCTTGTCATCTGGCCGGGCTCCCAGCCTCAATGGTACACCATGCACAGCCAGGGCTGGGAGTCCTGCTGTGGGGCTGCTGCTGGGATGGAGAGTCCACAGCTGCTCTTAGTCCCAGTGCTGTGGGGTGCTACCACAACTGCAAGTCCATCAGCTGTGGGACCACAGCTGTGGGAACTTTTTACCTGAATGGGTTGGTAATCCCAAGCCACCCCTGTACTGGCAATAAACGTGATAGGATATGATGCTGGATCCCACAATCATATCTTCTGCCATGCATGTTTGGCATGGCAGGAGGCAAGATTGTGTGGCTTGAGCTTCAGATCCTATCACACCTTTACCTGAATAGCTACAGGGGCCCTAGCAATTTAATCTTAATGAACAGTCTTAAGAAGATCATGTATATCTTTAGAGGCAAATCCTCAAATGGATTTCTTTAGCCAAATTATTAAATTCAGTTTTAGATAGAATGATATAAAGTCATGTAATTAAGCCAATACCTTATAGAAACTATTTAGTTTATAGGACTTCTTTCCAATGTATGGTATGATATGATTTAATTTGATTCTTATTCTTTTTTTTTCTTTGCTTTGTCTCTGAACTTGGCTTGTAGACAATAAAAATATATACCTGTTTTTCCATTCTGGCCCATTATTATAGAGCTACAGTGTTTAGATTTCAAATACTAAAATATAATATTTAATAATTAGTATGAAATATTGGGAGGAGGGAAAAATCAAATGAGAACCTCAGAACTCCAACATTACTTTAGAAGCCAAAAAAAATAAATAAAGTAGTGAGGCAACACACACCTTTGCAACAACATACAAGCCAATGGAACTGTTCTGAAGAAAATGTCACAAAATACCAACAGCATTGCCTAGATTAAACAAGATTTAGTCATCAAAAATCTACAGATTAAAAACTTTCAACTCAAATGTTATTTCTACATTAACATATAGAGATGAAAACTAGAAATCCAGGAAAGATGGAGAGAGATGTTTCAACATCTTTGAAACCCAATACTTTAAAAAGTAGTATTAAATTATTTTATAACAAAATGAGAATTGTCAAAGTTCAACAGCCTCTTCTTTCTAAAGAAACAAAGATGGAAATATATAGGGCATATTTAAGATATTCCATTATATATTTCTTCATAGACATACACACAAAAGAGGCCAATGGGGGGAAAAATCCCTCTTTTAAGAAGGAAAACTCACAGAAGACACAAATTGAGAATAGGCAAGGAGAAGCCCAAGTCAAATTGGGATATGAAACTTAGGTGATGTTTAGGTTTTATGGAATGCTCTTTTGACAGCACAGAAAGAATATAGCATTGAAACTACTTAAATCGAAATTTAAAAATGAGCTTGTTTTTGATGGTGGCAGTGTGGGGCAAATACATGGAAGGAAACCATCTGTTCAGGTTTTATAAAATTAAAAAATGTCTAAACATATTAAATAAGCACATGGAACCTAAACAGAAGTTGGTGTTCCACAATGATGCACCACCTACAGAAGGTGCAGCACTTCGCTGTTGAGCGCACTGGAATAGGAGTTTGTATTTGTATCAAACATCAGCTGTGGCTTATTGACTATGATGAGAAATATGGATACATCTTTTGGTCAGAAGGAAATAGAGTAAACAGAGGAAGAGTTTGTAGGAACCTCTAGAAATATGCAAGCTTAAGGAGAAATCTTTGCCTTTACTGTAACTTGTATTTATTGAATTTATCTATTTATTTATTGAATTACCGAGATCCAACCCCTAAGAAGGAATTAAGTTTCATCTTTCAGAATGCACAGACCTTTACTTAGGCAGACAAGGTTCCTTGGGTGAATCTGACATCTTTTATTAGACCAACCCAAATAGTTGGCAAATAATTATTATGCAAGCTTTCGCGTTCAAAAACCCTTCTGCAGACTAAGGAAGTTTCAGCCGTTGGTGTGTCCTCTTCCTGGATGGAATGAAAAGTAAAGAAGCCAGAGGCTGGTCTGGTATGCATACAAGACAGGTAGTCAGTGAAAATGTAGATTGAGGAGTCAATGGGGATCTGGGGAGTCAGATGTCAGGCAGGTTAAAATGTGTCATAAATCCAATGTCTATATTTAGTCCATGATTTTTAGTATCCTGGAGGTTGATGAAATGGAATTCATAGGCTCGTCTCTGTGTAAGTGTAAGTTTCCTTTGAGGATCTGGACTGAGAGATTGAAGAGAGAGTGGTTTTCTTGTGAGAAATGTGCCCCCACTGGTAATTGGGTAGTTCTGTCTGATAGGTTTTCGGTGTGCACTCATTCTGGTGCGCAGTTGTTGTTTGGTCTCTCCTACGTATTTTCCAAAAGGACATTTGGTGCATTGGATGAGGTATATCACATTTCTGGAGGTGCAGCTGTGAGATCCAGGAATGCTGATGGCTCTGTTGTGGGGTGTAGTAATTGTGGGGGTGGTGGAGATGTGTTGGCAGGTTTTG